>OMNS01062845.1:0-10840 GCA_900303225.1 Laemonema laureysi
CCCTTCCTTACCTATCTATCCCTCTCTCCATCACACACACACACACACACACACACACACACACACACACACACATATACTTCTCTCCATCCCCCTCTTCCTCTCTCTCTCACACACACACACACACACATAACATTACTATAATATATATATATATATATACACACATACACATACACACATATGACACTGTGCATATAATGCTATAATAGTAATATTATACATTGGGGCGAGTAAAAGCAGTCTATGGGGCGGTTGAGTGCTCTGCCAGCTGAATCACAAAGGACCACTCAGACACAGCAGGGGGGCCGTCTCGGCTCGGCGTGGCAGCCGGTGACGGTGGACGTGCAGGTTCATGAATACTTTATGCCCTACCCCCGCCGCCAGCGTCAAACAGCAAGCGCACATCTGAAGTGACATCACAGCAGAGTTCGCTTCATCGCTTATTCACTAACGGGGGCCTTGATGGAACCTTTAAATATTACTTCTCGCTCAAGGTCCTGACTTCCAAGAACTAGCAGGTCGTTCGTTTGGTGCCAAGACAGTATATTTGATGCATATGAACAAACTATGATAAACTTCCCGTTAGAGTTCCCGTTGTGTCTGTATATTAATGTATTCATGGGGCTTGAAAGGTCCTTGTAACATTGTCCATTAATAATGCTCTTCAAAGCGGAGGTTGGTTGGTTTCAGATGGTTTCAGATTTTTCATGTTCTATCGTCATCTGTGTAAATGTATTGGTTAATATTAATAATAACAATAATAACAATAATAATAACAATAATAATCATAATCATATTAATTCGCTCTTTTATTGACAGTTAGTAAATCAAATTTTTGTATTTTGGTTTGCAGTGATTGCGGGTTAGTCATTTGCAATTACATTGCCATCTAGTGGAATCTACAAGTAGTGCATATATTTCTGCTGCACATTTTTTAAGCATGTGCCATTTGTTTTAATGTTAATAGCTAACATTATTTTCAGAAGTTAAAGCTTGCCATTTCATAATTATTATTTCTGTTTAGAATGTACTATGTAAGTTGTTAGCTAATATAAGCTGAATCGTCGTCAAATGTGGGCCCAACACTTTGAGAGTGTAATTGTGATCAAATGGCTATTTAAACACTGCTGATAAATGAGAGTGCTTCTGAGCCACTTTTATAGATGCATAGCTTTTAGTTATATATTTTATGTGCATTGCATTTATGAGCATTTACATTTGCTTATTTGTACTACTATGTGTGTATCTTTGAGCAGAGCACCTGTGACAGTAACAATTTCCCTTGAGATCAATGAAGTAATTGAAGAATCTGAATTGAGTTGTGTGCAGTACCTCGCGGCGACGATAGGAGGCGATGTAGAGAAACACTATGTAACCTCTCTTTCCTTCAACTCGTCCGGGTTTCGCCTTCACAGCCAGAGAGAACATGGCGGCGCTCAGAGCAGTCGTGCTAGCGGGGAGTGGGAGAGCTCTCCTGAGCACTCCCAAAGTGATCCCAACCCCTAAGGTAGGCTCCAAGATATCCACTGTGCCTCGTTTCTAAGAGAGTTTATACGATTATAACCATCCGAAACTAGAAGCTGATATTTCGGTGGATGTCCTGATAGCGAGCTAGCCTAGCGCAGGTTATTCTGAATGGGCTATACAAGGTCACTCGTGTTGCCAGATATATCCCACTTCCTGATTATTATCTTCATATATTCTCATTGAGCATACTATTACTACCATCAAAGTACACCCTGTATGTCTCAGCGAACGGATTTAAGTGACAGACTTGTAATGTTCTGTTACCCAATGACGCGGTCAACTTGCCAAGATGGCTAGCTAGGTTAGCGGTATGCTATCACCGGAGCTAACCGGTAAGTGCAGAGCTGACACATCTCCGGTAGCTTCCCCAGGTGTTGACATCTGTGCATCGGTGAATAGGTGACACCGTTATGTTGTCGTTGAAACGATTTTAGCACCGGCATTAGGGTATGCTTTAACATACCGTTATGAATCAGTCGGACATTGCAGCAGCTAAACCAGCTAGCCTGTTAGCATCTCAAGGTCTGGGGGGTCTCTGTACACAACATTGTTATGCTGCTGAATACTGCAAGGATGGTCGACTGTCAGCGCACGTTTCAATCGACACGTAAACATACACCAAACTGCGAATGTTACACAAGTCGTTGCATGTATGTAATGACCTGTGTGTCTGTAGATAGGCCAATGTGACCCCCATGTTGCAGGGCCATACGAGTATTAGATTATTTAGAGTTTAATATTAAGTTCCTTTCTTAACTATATGCTGCTTGCGACCTCACTAACAGTTGACTGTTAGTGACGTAAACAGAATTGCACTTTACAACTTTTACTGTGTAAAAGCATGGCCAGTGTACATTTGTGTGAGTGGCATGCCTATTTAACTGTACTGTGCAACTGTTTGTGTATGTGTGTGGAGGGGTCTTTGATATCCGTTTTATGTATCTTATTGACTTGTGTGTTCCATTTGTACAGTAGGATTTTGGCACGTCTATTGGCTCACGCTGCAGCCACAACTCTTATCTAATTTTCCAGTCATTATGTCTCCCACTGATTCCCTTGGACAACCATACTGGCCTTCTCCCTTCATGGTTTACCTGCTGTCCCTCAATCCCATAGATAGATTAAGACCATGGGCTACTCTTTACTAATACTATTGCTTTCTTTGGATGTCATTTAATATGGCACTTAAAGAGACAGCCGGGAGGTTACATTACATTGCAGTTTGACTAGCTCAGCGAGGAGACAGACAGGCAACTGGAGGATGGTAGAACCATATACACATCATGACAGAAGTGCCTTGCTGTTGTTTTTGAATCTTGATTGCTCATTGAAAGAAGCCAATAAACGACAGTTTGGTTAGCAGGAAGTGGCTGTATTGCACTTGCTCTGATTGTTTTTTACTGGGAGATGCAATGACCACAGATAACATTTAGATACAAAAGAGCTTTTCCATCATACGGCCCATGATGAACCTGGTGATGCGTGTATTTACAAAACTGAGCATTAACCAGCTTTTCCTTTCCTCTTATAGGCCAACATGTCTTTTGCCAGCCTACCGAAGAGCAAGAAGGTTGCCTTAACATCGCTGGGAGTCGTCACAGCGGGAGGGGCAGGGCTAGCCTTGATGCTGCACCAATCGGTGAAGGCATCAGATCTGGAGCTCCACCCCCCTAGCTACCCCTGGAGCCACGGGGGTCCGCTCTCCTCCCTGGACCACGCCAGGTACGGCCAGAGCTGCTCTGATTGGCTGCTGCCAATAATATGCGACATCACTTTCACAAAAAAGGGGGCAGGATATTGTAGTAGTGGGTACGGTGTTTGACTCCCAGCTGAAAGGTTCTGGGTTCAAACCCTAATGTGCACAGTCTACCTGTAGGCATCCTTGAGCAAGAGTGTCTGCTAAATTGTAAACTGCGGTTGCAATAATCAGTTTGATCCCGAGATGGGTCAAACTTGCTGAGGTTTGATTTCAGTGACCTCATCTCTGACCTCTCTCTGCAGTGTGCGGCGAGGCTACCAGGTATACAAGCAGGTGTGCTCGGCCTGTCACAGTATGGAGTACCTGGCCTTCAGGAACCTGGTGGACGTCTCCCACACAGAGGCTGAGGTCAAGGCCATCGCTGAGGAGGTCAGTTCACCTGTTTGTGTTTACGCTCGCTCACATACCTGCGGGCTCAAGACTGCGACCAAAATGGTTGCTGCTGGTGGTGTGTGCTCACTGTCACCCCTTCATGAACATAGTCTTAATGTCTCTCCATCCCTCCCACTATCTTCTCTTTGTCTCTGTCTCCACCTCTCTCCTCTCATTCAATTCAAAAGAGCGCTATTGGCAGGGAATATAAGCATTTACTACATTTCCAAAGCAGTTTAAAAATGAAAAATAAAGTACTATGAAAATAAAGTAAATAAACAAAACAAACAATGAAAGTAGGTAATGGTCGAGATAGGAGTGGTCGAGATAGGAGTGAGTGAATCTATTTCTCTCTCTCTCCCTCCCTCCAGGTGGAGGTGGTGGATGGTCCAGATGATAATGGGGAGATGTTCACCCGTCCAGGGAAGCTGTCCGATTACTTCCCAAAGCCCTACGCAAACCCTGAGGCCGCCCGCGCCGCCAACAACGGAGCCCTGCCCCCCGACCTCAGCTACATCGTCAGTGCCAGGTAACACAGAAATGGAACAACAGAAATGCACATACCCACAACACCTGGCGCTTACAGACACTCACACCTGGCGAGACACACACCAGGCAAACCGCACGCGCACACCAAACTCGCGCAAGCAACGCTGATCTGGCCACAGAGTTGGCGTTCAAGCGTCACATCTGGACGAACATCTGTGATCTGATCGCATTGAATAAACTGCAGCACAGAGGGCTGTATGCCACCTCCACCCGTCCATGAACTAATGCAAATCTTCATTTATTTTTCTGCATCCGTGCATCTTTCTCCTCGTCGATCCATCTTCCACTCCAACCCAACCCTACCCGCCCTTCCCTGTCTGCCTGCCTCTCTCTCTCTCTCCCCCTTCTCCCTCTCCAGGCACGGGGGAGAGGACTACGTGTTCAGTCTGCTGACAGGCTACTGCGACCCCCCCGGGGGGGTGGATGTGAGGGAGGGTCTTTACTACAACCCCTACTTCCCCGGCCAGGCCATCGGCATGGCCCCACCCATCTACAATGAAATCCTGGAGTATGATGATGGTGAGTGAGTGTGTTGGGAGCGGTGAGTGTGTGCAGTTTCTATTCACTACCGTGCTAATGCTTGTGTTGCGATAGGAACACCCGCCACCATGAGCCAGGTTGCTAAGGACGTGTGTACCTTCCTGAGGTGGGCCGCAGAGCCAGAGCATGACCAACGCAAGCGAATGGGTCTCAAGGTACACACACATGTTGATGTTGGAACACACAAATGATAAACTCATGTCATGTTTGATATCTAATTTTAACTCTCACATTACTGTATGTCATTTCTTTCTATCCGTCTCCCTCAGATGTTGATGGGCTCGGCCATCTTCATCCCCCTGGTGTACTACTTGAAGAGGCATCGGTGGTCTGTGCTGAAGAGCAGGAAGATGGCTTACCGTCCGCCCAAGTAAAGGAAATCAAACGCACCCCCTGGCCACGGACAGGGTGCCAGAGAGGGCTGCGTTCAGCAACTCCGCAACGTTTCTCACCGCAATGTTCCCACGGACACAAACCGCCGCACCACTAACAAGCCACGCAGCGCGAGTGGAGACACGTGGCGCCATTTGTTAGCGTCTGGCCCGGTGCGTGTGTGGAGCGGCGGGCGGCCGCTTCCTGTTATTGTGGGACATTGCAGAGGTTTCTGGAAGAGTCGCGACGTTCCTGAACGCACCCCCCCCGTGATGACGGTTTTGATCGATCAACAGCCTAATTTCAAATCGCGCCATCATAGGAGTTGAAACCCGTTGGTCCATCTTTATAAGATATACAACAACATGTGCTGAGGGCCATTAATCTGTTCTGTCAACATTCTGAGTGCGTCAAATCTATTGTTTTCTTGTTCACTCGGCAAAGAGGAGGCATCGGTTGGTAATATTGCAGCCTCTCTTAACCTCAGTTTTACTGTACAAAATAAATTATCTGAAAGAAACCTGCTTGGTTGGTGTCATTTGTTATTGGAGAGTAAGTAGGAGTGGTGGACAAGGTGTGGCTCAGAATGTCGGGGTGGGCTGAAGTTTGAACTCGTCCGAGATTGTAAAACGGTTTTGGAAGCTGATGCTGTCGGAAACCAATCCAGGCTGACTCTATTCCCTTTGAATGATTTACATATTGTAAACACAATCCAATACAGGAAGGTGTTGGACTGTAGAAGGAACATGATAGTTTTGTCTTTAGATGTCAAATTCTGTCAAAAACAATCCAGTGTAGAATAGATTGTGTTTACAGGAAAACCCTAAAACAACTAATTTCTGATGAAAAGTGATGTAGCAGGTCTAACTCGATTTTCATGGAGTTTAAAAAAAGATGTAAGGACTCAAATTGCCCTCTAAGGGTTAAATACATGTTAATGGCAGTTTTGGGTTATCGGGTAACACACGCTCCGGCCATAACCAACCCCCAGATGTGATCGTAGAGATAACTAGACGGTAATATAGCCCCGCCCCTAAATGCATGCATTTCATGTTTTGGTGAGCGGGGATGAACTTTACGCACCTGTTTTTGTTTTCTGATCATCACACCCCAAGATTATTGGCCTAAGATTCAGATCCAAAGCAAAGCACTTATCAAACTGACAACACATGCTGTAAAAAGATTCATTTATTGAGGATATTTTGCCAAAGCATTCCTCACACTATTGTCCACTAAAAAATATAGACAATCCATGCCTTTGTCAAGTTCTGGACCATGTACCTGGACCGACTTAGTCCTCGAAAATATATATAAAAAATAATTACAGGGTTAGAATATTTGTAGGGACCTGTGTTTGGGTCCCCTGAGGCCTAGTGCGACTTGAGTTTGTCTCCCAGCAGGGTGAGGAGAAGGCCATGGAGGAAGGCCCCGGCCAGGATGAGCAGGGTGCTGGAGAGCGGCCCCAGGGACACTAGGGCCCCCACCAGGTACAGCAGCAGGATGAGCAGCAGGGTGCGGTAGCTGGCCAGGGGCCGCAGGCTGAGGCCCGGGTGCCGGCTGCGCTCCGTGGTCCTGCGCGTCATGGGGCTCCTGGTGAGCCGCGTGGCGCTGGCCGGGCTCGACAGGTAGTGACGACCCAAGCGCCCGAGGAAGTCTGGCCTCGAACACAACGCGTTCATGTGGCCTCCAAACTGCAACAAGGTGGAATACAATAAATTCATCTGGAAGTTTCATCAACCAGTAGCAATGGTAAAACTTGTTTTACTGTTGACTTGCACTATTTAACTCAAATGATCATTCAAGTTCACATAACATAATGTTAGCCAAGCACAATGCTAGCACAACAATGCTAGCACAACAATGCTAGCATAATAATGTAACAGAAGATCCGAACGTTGCGGCCCACCCTGTGGTTGAGGAGTGTGGACACCCTGTAGAACAAGCGGACCAGCGTGGCGTTCTCGTAGCTCCTGATTGGCTGCAGCTCCGGGTCTCCTTGGTACTGAATCTCAAAACGCCGCAACCCGTTGATTATCTGCAGAGACCAGTAGAGGTTGAACAACACCAACACACACACACACACACACACACATGTAGTAACATGATGGGGTTTGGCGTCTTTCTGGAGGGGCAAGGATAGTCCAGTGGTTAGGGTGTTTGCCTCCGAGCTGAAGGCTCTGGGTTTGAACCCCAATGTCTGCAGTCTGTATCCTTGAACAAGGACCCCTAGCTGCTCTTGTATCTGAATTCACTGCAAGTCACTTTGGATAAAAGTGTCTGCTAAATAAATAGTGATTTTTGTTTTCTCTCTTTGTTGTCGAAATGTTTCACACGGTGAAGACCATGAAAGGTGAAAACCCACCAACTGTAGCATGAATCTAAACATTACTTTCAGCCTGGGATTTACCTACGACCAAACTCCTCCTGTAGCGACTAATATGTTGAAATGCTGGCGACACAAAAAAATGTATAATGGCCTTGCAGGGGGAATAAACTGGAACATTATGAGTATAATGAAAAACATGATTGATGTCTTTCATTATAGGCCTGTTATGGAGATTGATGCCATCTGAAAATATTGACACGAACTACACCAGATATACTCCATTTTAATTAAGGTTTCCTTGATATTTGGGAACTCTTAGACTTAAAAACGAAATAAAAAGTGGCGATGCCATACATCTAGTAAAACCTGACCTGCATCTAAAATGTCCAGTTAACCATTTCGGCTGGGAGTTGAATACCCTAACCTAGTGTTTCTTAAACTATGGGTCAGGACCCAGAATGGGTCGCGATCCAGTTGGAGGTGGGTCGTGGCCGGACAATCCCCTGCCTTAACCACTAGACTATCCCACTCCCTGTTCCTTCACCATCTCCCCCTACAAACCTGCATGCGTCCCAGCTCTGTGAGGATGAGTCCACCATCCCCCTGGATGCAGTCTGGGAGCTGGTTGTAGTTGACGTCGTCCTGGGACAGACCCAGGTTGGATATGAGCTGACTCAGCTGCCCGGGATTCAACTGGAGGATAGCAACAAACACAGGTCAGCTACATGGCTACCGCTAACTAAACAAACATGTTAACACAATGCTAGATTGGATAGCTTCGTAGCTCAATAAACACATGTCAACATGTCAGATTGGCTAGTTAGTTGAACTAGGTGAAGGTAAATGTATTTGTATGCAAAGACACAAAGCAAACAAGGGAACAGCACGCCTATATGGAGAACACAACCAAAGAGACCTTGAAGATCTGACACAGGTTCTCCAGCGCCCTGTCCAGGAACTCGTGGGTCTTCTTCACCGATTCCCCGGTCTCGTCGGCCTCGGACCCAGCAAAGGTGTTGTTGAGGTCGGGAGAGCCCAGTCCGAACCAGGACATAAAGGATGTGTTGGCTGCCACCTCCATGGAGTGGTCCGATATCCTCTTGGCAGTCTGACGGGCCTGGGCTATCATCTGGATAAACCTCAGGATCTGGACACATTCACAGCAACACAATGGAAAACATGTTGGGTCACGTCACCTCATTAGTCATTAAGGAGCAGGTAGCGGACATCTTGCTTCACATATCTATTATGGAAGTCACTTTGGAGTGTCTGCTAAATGACAGATAGTGACATCTATGAATACCTTAGTTCAGCCAAAGAGCCAACCAATTCATATTTTTAAGTAGTAACTAAAGACTGAAATGGCTCTGTTCATCAACAGAGCCAAACATAACCTATAACCAGGAGGCTAGACATGAGGTGTAATGGGCCAACTCACCGTTCCCCTGAGGTCCGTACCGAACATCTGCTTGTACTGGCAGTCCTGGCCCTCCAGCGCGTACACATGGCTCTTCACCCGGAACACGCTGTCCGGCACCGCCCGTTGCCGCGACGACAGGAAGCTGCCCCCCTGGCTGGGGGTCATGAACCCGCGGGGCTGGCGGTGGTGGAGGACGTGCTCTGGCTCTAAGAACAGCTGCTCCCCTGGCGAGACCAAATCAAACTTTATTTATAGAGTGCCTTTAGCGCAAAACCACAATACAAAATGCCTAACAAGTGAAACGACACAGGAACCAAGAATCAAGTTTAAAATAATTTAACATCAGAATCACAGATTTGAGGTAACAGCAATACAAAGTGCTTAACAAGGGAAAACACACAACAAGAACAAGAATTGAGTTTAAAAGAAGTCACAGACACATTTGAGAGGTAGGATTAAACAAGGAAAATTACACATTAAGTGTAAGACGTGGGTGACAAGGTTAAAGACAGAGTTTTGGAATCTATCTAAAAGTGATACTCAGGCGGATTGTCTTTCATGCGCGGTGGGAACC
Organism: Laemonema laureysi; assembly: GCA_900303225.1. Classification (NCBI taxonomy): domain Eukaryota; kingdom Metazoa; phylum Chordata; class Actinopteri; order Gadiformes; family Moridae; genus Laemonema; species Laemonema laureysi. Next base: position 9,443 of record OMNS01062845.1, read on the forward strand.
TTGGAAAGTTCTCTCCACATTTATTTATACGCAAGTCCGGCCCCACAACTGGCAGGTAAAGACTACACCCCAAATACCACCATATTTTACAGTAACAGCAACCAAGGCAACGCAACGGGAAGCTGTGGTACTGTGGTCCCTCTGCTCTCACCTTTCTGGATCATGTCGGGCAGGTTCATCTGAGAGAAGACCTTGGCCACCCTGAACACCATCAGGGCGTTCTTGGCGTTGACCAGGTCGATGCGTATGGCCCGGTTCAGGAAGCCCTGGAACAGCTTGGTGTACATCAGCAGGTTCTCCTCCACGAAGGAACCCCTGACAGACAGACAGACGAGGGACACGGTTACAAGACATGTAGTTCTGGTCTTTTATACAAAGAAGCTTATAGCTGAAGGAGCAGGTCGTCATGGTTACTATAACACTGGGCGACTGTTGATTCTCGTTCAATAAGAATCTGGTCGTCATGGTTCCCCTCACCATCGGTCTGGTACGGTGCGGCTCAGGTCAGGCTGTGGGTTGGCCTTCTCTCCTGTGTATCTCCAGGGCTGGATGTAGCTTAGCCAGGTCTCCAGCACCTGGACACACAGACGCAACATTAACCACGCTCATTAAAAAGAGGGTAAACTAAATGGAGGAGGGGGTGTGCTTACGGCTCTGAAGGAGGCATCCAGAGGCCAGTGTCCAAAGCAGTGTTGGAGGAACAGGTAGAGCTTCTGCTGGACAAACCGCTGCACCACCACTCTGGAGACAGACAGAGAACCACACTGAGCTACAGGATCAGACTAGAACAATGGTGAGAAAGAGAAAGAGGTTGAGGAAATTACACACACACACAGACAGACTAGATCTAAGACAGACAGACAGACCTCTTGAACTCCTCCAGGGGGCTGGTGTGGGAATGTGCGGAGGGCGAGGTGGCCAGCTGCTCTGGTCTCAGGCTGCAGGAGAAGGCGTGGAGGTGCTTCACCAGCAGCCTCACCACCATCACATGCTCCTCTGTCGGACTGAAGGGCTCCTGAAAGGGACACGGGTTACACAGGACTCCAGGGAACACAGCCAATCAACAGCAAGCTTGTTGTGAATCAGCCAATCACAATCACTGCCCAGTGATAATGCCTAGTAATTAGACGGTAAAGACTCAGCCAACCAGCCACCAGATAAAAATCGTACAAACATCGCATTAAGAGCACAGAGGTCCCACAGACAGAAGCCTTGGTAACTGTTATTTTATGTAGATGAAATCCAGTATTTTGGAAAATACATTATTATTTAATTTAGAGAATATAAATCATGTAACATTAAAATTGATTATACTTATATATTTGTATAATTATATATTTTGTATACATTAGAATTATATTTGATCATTAGAATTATATATAATTATTTAAAATGAAA
>OMNS01062849.1:0-10010 GCA_900303225.1 Laemonema laureysi
TTGTATGCCTCTTTGCATGAAACTGCATATCTTTATTTTTTATTTTTAAACCTTGTTTTAAAAGGAGCAAACAGACCCTGGCTGACTGCCTAGGACCCCTTGAGCCTGAACACGTGTGGACATTTTAACAGTAATGGGCAATGGCGTCTTTGCGTGATTTCTAAAGGACTCCAGTCCCGGCAACAGCGAGCGATTGAGATACCTACCTCATTTCTGACACTACAGCAGACCATTGCACACACCACCACCACCACCACTCCCGTTCAGAACCGCAGCGGTGGGCCGCCCGGTCCCGGTCCCACTCCCTCGTGTCTTAGGCGCCGGTTTCACCACCACTGCTACGATTGTACGACGGCATCTCTCCCCCCGTAGAAAAGCACACTGAAAAGTGGAAACCAAGGCCCGGTTTCCGCTCTTTGGAAATCCTTTGAGCGTGGCCTAAAGCGGTTATTTAATTTCTTTGTCGTCGTCACCACCAGTGCGCACGTGTCCAGTATGGTTTTGACCGGTCTCCATCGTGGTGCTTTTGCAGGTTTTCCCGGCCGGTTCTTATTGTCTCCCTTTTCAACCAAAACGGCTGTTAATGTCATTTTTTGCTGTACGGTTTCGTTCTGAAGTCCGAGTCCCCTGCCATTAATAATAACAACGATGTACTACTGCACCATTTTGTCAGGGAAGCGCATTGCTTTGCTAAATGTCAGAATACAGTTTTAGTTTGATCCCTTGACCCGACTACGTAAGAAATGTGTCTCTAGTTGCTTTTGGTGCCAAATGGCCTTTAATTTATTCCACCCATGGAATGTAGACGGTGTCCCTTCACACCTGCGGCCCCACATGCTGCACTGTGGGTACGTTGTGATGGCCTGGCTTCTGTCGAGGAGCACGGTATGGCGGCGGGGGGGGGATTTGGCCATTTTGATGGTGTGTTTAAAAATTCTTTCGCTGGGCCTGCATCAATGTCATATTGCATATTAAGATGCTGTCCTTGTAGACGTCTAAAACTCTTTTTAGTGTGGTGTTTTAAAACCCAAGGAAGTTCTACGGTGGTGGTGGTGGTGAGGAGTTCATGCTGTAGCATAAATGAATAATGTTTTTGTAGCGTTTTGCCTTTGCTTTGAGTAATGGGTGGAAGCTCACGGTTGACTTCCTATAGCGCGGGTGTGTTGGCGAAGCGTTTTGGTACACTGGTACAGCGTCACGATAGCTCCTTCTAAACCTCATCACTTTTGATAAAACACTAGCACAAAGGCTGGCTGGTTTTCTGCTTCTTTTCCATACACCTTCTAGAATCATCTCACCCACCACCTACCTACCACCTATCTTTCACATGCTGGTATGGAATTTCATTTTCCTTTTATTTAACAACTGTTGTTTGTGAAATACAAAAAAATAATAATTAAAATAATTAATTCTTAACCTCCCCCTTGTCTTGTACATTTTAATCTCAGGATCTAAAAATAATAGCGCTAAAAGAGACCGGGAAAAAAACCAAAAAAAAAAACAGTTCGGCATGTTTGAAGGATCTGAAGTCATTTATTTGGATTAATCTTCACAGCTGTGGCCCGGTCCGGCGATATGTTTGGCGGCTGTGGTCATCCTCGGCACATCACTCGGCGTGCTGAAACACATGAGGCGGAGCTGTTTATTAGCAACCACATACTGAGACTTAGCCGCCCGCGGCCACGCCCCTGACATCACACGAGAAGCTTTGCTGCATGGAACTCGATTTTAACTCGGGGATTACATCTGGCCTGTGCTAAATTTATCGGGGTATTCTGGTCCTGGAACCCATGGGGCTAATTTTAACCAATAATTCCACCAAAGGTCATGCAGTCCTGCAGTATGACGCAGCATCGCATGCATTCCTGGGCGGTGATGGTGCGCCGACCTTGCTCACCGCCTGGTCCCGAGTGCGCACGCGCAGCTTGTTGACCTGCGACTCGGCCATGTCGGCCCGCTCCTCGGCGTCGTCGAGGTCGTGCTGTAGCTTCCTGAACTTGGCGAGGTTAGCGTTGGCCTGTGCCTCCTTCATGTTGGGGGTCAGAAGGAGGGGGGGAAATACATTGTGTAAGATGAAGGCACAGAGGGCAGCTGTTACTTCAGTAGCGCTAGGTGTTGCGGTCCGGTCTGCTCGGGTCTCCGCAAACGCATTTGTTATAGGGCCCACTTTTCTGAATTGTGAAGCGCTTTGACTGGCCTAAATGCAGACCATTTACCATTTGAAGCTGCTTACAAAATGGCTTTCATTGTTAGGCAGTGAGTGACAACCTTGACGATCCTACTACTTTTCGTCCTACAGAATAACATTGTCTTCGCTGTTTGCTACTCGGCAGATGGTTTAAGCCAAGGCCACTATCTTGGGTAGTGTGGGTGCAGCTAGGAAGTGATCAAGGATGTTGTATCATATCTTGAGGTGGACTTACCGCTTCTTCAGTCTGCCTCTTGTAACTCTTCACTTTGCCCTGCAGCTTGTCTATGAGGTCCTGCAGACGAACAAGGTTCTTCTTGTCCTCCTCGGTCTGAATGAACGGCAGAGGGGAAACGCACCATCACACATGGATTCTTGTCAGCAGATTAGTTAAACAGTATGTAATTGTCTCATTGTAGATTCCTGTCTGCTAGTTAGAGCATTATAGTGTACCTGGTAGCTGAGCTCTTTGATTTTTCTCTCAAACTTGCGGACTCCCTTCTGGAACTCGGCGCTCTTCTTTTGCTCAGATTCCAGTTCACACTCCACCTCCTTTATCTAGAATAATCAGGCAATATGTGATCAATTTGCTTCATGAGCAGAGCGCAATGGCGGTCAAAGTTGTATTTGTGACCAAAAACCTTACCCTGGCCTCTAGCTTTTGGATCTGCTTCTTGCCACCCTTGAGGGCGATCTGTTCTGCCTCATCTAGACGCATCTGAAGGTCCTTGATGGTCTGCTCCATATTCTTTTTCATCCTCTCCAGGTGAGCGCTGGTGTCCTGCTCCTTTTTCAGTTCCTCCGCCATCATGGCCGCCTGAGCAATGAACAGGTTCAGTATTTCAGCAAGGTGAAGATATACTCAAGTATTTACAGTGGGGAATCATGACATGACATCCAAACCTACATAGTCAATGGTATAAACGGTTTTGCTTACATCGGTGATTGCCTTCTTGGCCTTCTCCTCTGCGTTCTGACACTCCTGCACAGCGTCGTCCACCTCCCCAGACAGCACGGTCAGATCGCTCTCCAGCTTCTTCTTCTGGTTAATCATCCCGGTGTTCTGGTTGAAATAAGACGGACACACTGTTTGTACTTGACTCTGTCTCTACTAAACTCTTCATGTGGGTCACTGTGACCAGGCCTGAACCCCCTGTCCCCATGCCACCCCGCACCCTGGCTTACCTGCGTGTGCAACAGGTTGACTCTCTCGCTGCACTCCAGGAGCTCCTGCTCAGCCAGCTTGCGGGTGCGATCGTTCTGCTCCAGCAGGACCCGGAGCTCCTCCACCTCGGTGGCCAGCAAACTGTTCCGACGCTCTGTCACAGCCGCCTGCTCCTTCAGCTCCTCATTCTGGTGGACGGTTTCGTCCAGCTCCAGCTGGATGTCCTGCAGGGGATCGCATTGTAAACTTGGTATTAATGCTTCTGTTTCAAAAATGTATACACCAATTTATACACAATTGATACTTCCTTCCCATGCCAAATATTGCCCACTTACAGATCACAACGGATGAAAACATAGATAAATATCTAAATCCAGGTTCTGATCCACCCAGGTACCTGATTTGGCCTCCACATCTTACCTTAATCTGAACCTGCAGATTCCTCAGCAGCTTCTGGGACTCGGCTGCGTGTCTGTTGGCTTGGCTCAGCTGCAGCTCCATCTCGTTCAGGTCTCCCTCCATCTTCTTCTTCAGCCTCACCGCCTCGTTGCGAGACTTGGTTTCAGCATCTAAACTGGCCTGAATGGACTCCAGAGACCTCTGGTGGTTTCGACTAGATGAGGGGAAACAGATGCATAAGGTGAAGGAAGAATACAAAACACAGGGGAATTGGGTGGTGAAATATAAAAAGTAATGTTGCTAAGTGTGCTAAATAGGTTCTTAAATAGGAATCTTGAGAACGAAAGGGAATGTGACGAGGGAACTCACCGAAGGTTGTCAATTTCTTCGTCCTTCTCCACCAGCTTCCGGTCTATGTCGGCCTTCACCTGGTTGAGCTCTAGCTGGATGCGCAGTGTCTTGCTCTCCTCGTGCTCCAGAGTGCTCTGCCATAGAGAGAGATCCTGATTAGCTTCTTCGGAGCGTAACCTTTAACTAGCAACTACTAAGTATTGTTGAACAAGAAGGGAGGAACACAGTGGGGATCCAATCAGTTCCTTACTTCAGCTTCCTCCAACGCTGCCTGAACCTCAGATTTCTCCACGTCCAGTTCCTTCTTAATCTTCTCCAACTCATGGATGGTTTTCCCTCCTTGGCAGATTTGATCTGACAGGTCAGTCATTTCCTCTATGGGGAGGAAATAAGCCAGTTGGTTAGTACCTGGAAATATTTGTAACATGGGACATTTACTACTATTTACTACTGTTCCCAAGGCGGATAGCCTCAGGGTAGGAGCTATTTCTAAGGCGAGAAAATGGCACTATCTTGTTACCCTGGAGGTTCTTGTTCTCCCGCTTCATGGTCTCCAGGTGTTCCAGGGCTTCCTCGTAGGAGTTCTTCAGCTTGAACAGGTCTGTGCTCAGACCGCGAGACTCTTTCTGAGAGCTCTCCAGATCAGCTTGGCACTCCTCATACTTCTGCTTCCACTCAGACAGCACCTGGAAGACCAGGCTTTTGTTATAAATTGAAATGGATTCTTCATCACATGAATGAGAGGGAAATAAATGTGTCACCCAATACATGTAATACGCCAGAGCAATTCAGTCTTCACGGGAAGACAGACAAAGGGTAAAGATCTACTCAAGTCTTGCTTCACTATAGCGGTTGCGGGATGCTAATGGCATTTGGCTGGGTTTAAGCCAATGGTCGTGAGCCCACACCTTGTCAAAGTTACGCTGCTTCTTGTCAAGTGCAGCGGCTGCAGCGTTGGCACGTTCCACATCTATGACCAGGTCCTCGATTTCTGACTGGAGCCGGTGTTTGGTCTTCTCCAGCGAGGAGGATTTGGCGTTGGACGCCTCCACCATCTCCTCAGCCTCCTGGAGGCGAACCACCAGCTTTTTCCTGATGGAGAAGCCAACAGAACACACATCATCGTCCACTCTATTTCTTTGCACCGCTCCGACCCGACCCAAAGGCGAATGTAGCTCTGACTCACTTGGCCTCTTCGAGCTCCTCGGTTCTCTGGATGGCGTCGGTTTCGTACTTGGTTCTCCACTGGGCCACCTCACCGTTGCTCTTGGACAGTGCCCTCTGGAGCTCTGCCTTGGCCTCCTGCTCCTCTTCGTACTGCTCTCGGAGGAGGTCACAGTCGTGTCTCGAAGACTGGAGTGCGTGGGCCAGTGCGTTCTTAGCCTAAAGGGAGAGCAATAAAAGCCAAGATGTTTCTACATTCGATGAGTTCCACTCATCTGAACTGCTGTTTAATAAGCTGGTCACAGGTCACCCATAGTACGCTGAAATCACCAATTCAATAAAAAAAATGGGGTTCCATCACTGCCCAATTAAAGAAATATCAGATTTTAAGTTGGTCATTCACATGTCCTGCTTGTTTGCGATGTCGTTCTATATAGAGATTTGTCTGCATGTGTTTATTGTCTATGTGTAGATTTGCTTGCAGTGTCTCTCTATATGTATACTACGTCATTACTGCTAGTAACAACCGTGTGTCCTTTTCCAATGTTTAAGCTGCATGTCCCGTTTTGGTTTTGCTTTGATGTATTTGAGGAAGCCATTTTTACTCCTTGGTCAGGGACTACTGAAAATAGCCTCGGCTAATTCCGGCATTTTTATACCATGTGTATTTATTAATTTGCACTGTCCCTTCTCTCAAATAAACTAAACTAAACAAAGATGTGCAGGGAATGGTTGTAAATGAAACGACCACGAACGGTGAGATCTTTTCAGAGATGACTCCAAGTGTGTTTGTGTGGCGCTCACCTTGTACTCCTCCTCCAGCTGTTTCTTGAGCTCCTCTGCGTTCTGGCTGAAAGAGTTTTTGGTGCGCTGGAGCTGAGAGACCAGAGACTCCTGGTCCTCCACCTTCCTGCCCAGCTCACCTGCACACAGCGGAAAAAACACTCGCGTCAAGGAGGGAAACGTCTGAAACCGACGACACATCCCGAGCCATGTGTCAAGAACCATGCAAAACTGAGGTTTTTATTTCGTTGGGAGCAACGGGGAACGGCCCCACGATATAACTGAGGTTAAAGCAGAAAAAGCCCATTGCAGTTGAGTGATTGTCCATCCCTACAACCACTGAGCACCACCAAACCACTGGGGTAAAGTATAACTGTTGCAAACTGGTTGAGGTTCAGATTGTTTATACTTTGCGTGCTACAAAGCCTGGTTTGAGCTAGCTGTTCTTTCATGGATGTCATAACACAGAGCATCACACTGCCTTAATGCAGACACAGCTGCTCTTCTTACAGAGGGGGGGGAGTGGAGCTACTGTACGATCCCTTACCACACTCTGCTTGAGCTCGGGCCCTCTGGCTGTTGCTGTCATTGAGCTGTCTCTGCAGCTCCTCTGCTTTGGCCTTGGCTTCGTTCATCTGGTCTTCAAACTGACGGCACATCTTTTCTGAGCTGATCTGGGAATGCCGGAGGAGAGAGGGTGAGCATGGAGATGCATAGTGGAACTGTAACCGTGCTTTGAACTTGTGTGTTGTGTTGTGATATCATTATCCCTCGGCCCCATCAGCAACACTTTGCTGTTTGTGTGAACAACATACAAGCACAACAGACTTGGGTTCTCTCTCTCGCTCTACCTTTCCCTTGGACAGGTGCTCCACGGTGGAGTGGAGGTCGTCCGCCTCCATCTTGGCCTCGGCCCTCTCCTTCTCCAACTTCTGCTTGACGCGCTGCAGGCTGTCCACCTGCTCCGCCAGCTCTGCCATGCCGTCGGCGTGCTTCTTGCGCAGCGTGGCTGCCGTGGCCTCATGGTGCAGCATGGCCTCCTCCAGGTCGCGTCGCAGCTTCAGGAACTCCGCCTCGCGCTTCTTGTTCATCTCGACCTGCGCGGAGGTGGCGCCGCCCGCCTCCTCCAGCTTGTCACTGAGCTCCTCCAGCTCCCGCGCCACGTCCCCGCGCTGCTTCTCCACCTTGGCCCGACACGCCCGCTCCGACTCCAGCTCCTCCTCTAGCTCCTCCACACGAGCCTTGATGAGAAACACAGATGAGAGGCAATGATGATGGGCGAACTTTGGGGGTGGAGATGGAGACCGAGACCGGTGTTGGCTTGAACGTGGCCCACAAATGTAAATGCAATACAGCAATAAATGGTGGGTGGATGTACTTCCATTGTGGTTTTCACAGGCTAACGTAAAATAATCTCCGTAATACCTGTTGCTCTTTGATCTTCTTTTGGAGCTGGATGATCAAGGCCAGCTCATCCTCAATCCTGGTGCTCATCCCAGTCATTTCGATGTCATTTCTAATGCACACAAGAAGAGGTTCCCCTCGGTTATGCAGCAGTTAATTTCATTTATAGAAGTGCATTTAAAATCAGCTCTCGAGTCTCCCGTTATTCTCTTCTTCAAGCAGAGTACTCTTACTTCTTCAGCTTCTCTTGGAGCTGCTGCTTGTCGTTCTCCAGGTCCATGAGGGACTCCAGGGAGAGCTTCAGGTCTCCCTCCAGCTTGCGTTTGAACCGCTCCAGTTCCATGCGAGACTTCTTCTCCTGTTCCAGGGAGCTCTCCAACTGTGGTGTTGAGACGTCAAACCAACCAAGCATGCATCACGTGTGGTAAGAATGTTATCAATGAAAGAAACCTTATTGTCATCATAATGTATCACAGCATCAGCATGCACTGCAATGGATGCCATTGAAAAGTGTATTCATTATTTATTTCTTCTCTTGCTCTTTTGAATTTCATACATCGGCAGTTGAAGTATCATTCATATTTCGTCTTGAACTTCTATTTTACGATGTAATTGTAATAATGTGCAGTGAAAACACATTTGCCTCGACTTGAATGCGAGTTGAGTTCAGTAAACTCACGTCTTCCACCTGCTGCTCCAGTTTAGCCTTGGCCTTGGTCAGAGAGTTGACTTTGTCCTCCTCTGCCTGCAGGTCGTCCAGGGTCTGCTGGTGGGCTTCCTGGAGGGCTTTCTTCTCCTTGGTCAGCCTCACGATGGTCTCGTCCAGGACTGCCATCTCCTCCATGAGGTTCTTGACCTGGGGAACCCATGGTGATAGGATTACAGGACTACTACTAGGGTTGTTATATTATCACAGAAGCCAGTTGATTCAGTTCAGTTGGTTTTTGTACCCAACTTGACTAGATCCTAGCCCTAACCCTAGCAGGTAGGGGTTTGAGCGTAGAACCTTTCGGCTGGCAGTCACAACACCACAAACCACTGACGAGACTATCCTGCCTGTGACCTCTGAAGCTAAATCCTCACCTTGTTCTCCATGGCGTGCTTCTCCTTCTCCACTTTGGAAAGGGTGATCTCCAGGTCATCGATGTCCTTCTTCAGCTCGGTGCACTCGTCCTCCAGCTTGCGCTTCTTGCCGAGCACGTTGGCGTTCATCTCCTCCTCGTCCTCCAGCCTCTCCAGCAGCTCCTTCAGCCGTGCCTCCAGCTGGATCTTGGTCTTGATCAGCAGGTCGCAGCGTTCCTCCGCGTCTGCCAGGTTGTCCTGCTCCTGGACCAATCAGAGAAGGGGGGGGGGAACTTGGTGAGAAATGCATCTTATTGGTGGCTACGTACAAAAAAGTATTAAATGTTATGATTGATTGTATGTTAAGATAAAATAATAAAATGTACTTGATTATTCCCAGATGGGAAATTAGGTTGTCACAGCAGAAAGTACTGGACAGTCATAATAAGAAAAAATACATGGATACAACGGCATTATATACAGTACAATATATCTATATAAACAATAAGAGTAGTATAAATGTTGGATGTTAGAGCAATAAGAGTTGTTGAAGGTTTTGTTTTGCAAGACCGAAGATGATCAAAGAAATGCATGCAAAAATGTTTAAAAAATGAATTGTTGCAAGCTCATGGCTTCCAAGGTGCACAACGAAGTGTCTATATGTCTGAGAGAAGTCCTCTTACTGCCTGCAGCTGCAGAGACAGGTCATTCTTCTCTTGGGTCAGGCTGACCTGCCTCTCCTCCACATCTTTCCTCTTGACCTCAGATTTCTCCAGGGCCTCCTTGAGCCGGGTCATCTCCTCCTTCAGGGCGGCCATCTCCTTCTCGGTGGCCGCGCTCCGCAGCAGAGGCTTGATCTTGAAGAAGAGCTTCATCCAGGGCCAGTTCTTCACCGCGTTGAACGCTCGGATGTTCCACTGGATTATCATCAGAGCCTCCCTGCGAGAGGAGGAGGAGGGGTACGTGGAAAAGGATTTCACAATTTCTATATTTGAAGGCATTTCTTTACAATGGGGGATTAAAGTATGCATACTGTATACTGTACAAGTCAATGGATTTCGTTTCTGATGATTTCTAACCACTGTGGCAACTTAAAGCGCTTTACAACAAACCATAAACTAATAACACACTTAACCAGTTAGACTGATGTACAATAGGGCATTGCACAAAAAAGCCAGAAACCCGCTGGTTGCTTAACAACCCGTTCTTACCGCCTGCTCATGCTAAAACGTTGAAACGACTATGTATTTATTTGATGATGAAAAGGCTCACATGTGTTTCTTGGTACAGTAGCATGATCCTATCCCTAGATCCATGACGGCTAACATGCCTCTTTAGAGATCTTATATCAAGCCTCCAATGCTGCTATTTATATAGGATGTAGGTTATAGGACTCATCCTAAAGGCTACTAGTGGGACATGATCGTGTATGGAAACCATAATAGATGAGCCGCGTGCTTGGTACCAGTGTGCGTATGAACCAGTACATGAAGG
>OMNS01062853.1:0-10853 GCA_900303225.1 Laemonema laureysi
TCAACACAAGCCATAAACGCCGCATCCGAATGTCAGCTGTTTCCCCATCATCTGTCTGCTTTGTGATGTGTGTGAGCGAGAGAGAGAGAGAGAGAGGGATAGAGACAGAGAGAGAGAGAGAGGGATAGAGAGAGAGAGAGAGAGAGAGAGAGAGAGAGCTTAGGAGACAGAATGAGGATTACCAGTGGAGCATGGGGTATATTAAGTTGTCACATGCCACATGTACCGGGCAATTGATGATCCAATCACAGCTCGGCAGCGTCCCAGGGGCCCGCTGTGACGTAGGGTCATCTGTCTCATTCACTTTGCCTTGCTTAGCTTGCTCTCGCTCTCGAACGTACTCTCTCTCTCTCTCTCTCGCTCTCTCTCTCTCTCTCTCTGACTCCCACCTGTACTCCCTCTATCTCACTCTCACTCGCGCTCTCTCGCTCAAACACTCTCTCTACCCCTCTCTCTCTCTCTCTCTCTCTATTTACCTCCATCACTTCCCCCCCCTCTCCCCAGTGATCCCCATCTGAGTGTTTGTTGCTCTAAAACAACAACAACAACAACAACAACAACAACAACAACAACACCTGACCCTCCCGCTGCCTCCCCTTTGTTGTTGACGATCAACGCGTTCCCAGGAGACGGACGGAAAGGCAGGAGTAGTCGAGGGAAGAGCGATCCATCCATACATCAACGTGGCCGGAGGGCGTGTGCGTACATCACGGCCAAGGCCGCCGGCGATCCTACGGCCAAAGGAAAATACTGCATTATAGAAACCCGAACCCGATGAATGGATGAATGGGATTGTGTACGATCGGCGTGGATTATTCCCATAAATATTTTTTAGACGCCTCGTCCAGAGGAAGGTGTTCGGGGGGGCGTTTCAAAATAAATAAATAAATAAATCCTGGCCGTGGTGAACTGCTGATCAATGGGTCCGGCGGTGAGCCTTAATAAGATGGGAGTCAGATACGGCGACTGGCCGCGGTCACTCAGGCAGCGCGCCGCTCGATAAAGCCAAGGTTGCACGGCTGCGCGCTGCAGGGGCCGGCGGCCCGGCTAGCTGTCAGTCTGTTTGTCTCGGACGCCCGTCCGACCACGTCCGCATGCTAATTGTCAATACCCAATTAGATGCGTCGGATAGCGGGTGCCAATTAGGTTTGTTTGTTTTTTAACGAGATACTGCGGTGGCTGTCGCTGTCAGCCGTCAGTCCAGGATACGTTTGCCTACAAAAAAAACGACAAAAATACTACAAACATGTACAAAAAATATATATATATACAATAAATAAAGCAAAAAGGTTATTATAGAAACACGACTAAAAGCACTTCAAGATAAGATAAGATACCCCGAACAGGGCATCCACATTAAGCATTTAGCATGGCAAGCTCACAGTGAGCGCAAACAGTTTAGCGCGCCCCCAAGGAATCAGCCAATGTAATGATTTGATTGGCTGTCACCCAGGGGGCTTTAACAGTTAACCTGATATGATTGGCTGGTGTAGTACCTCTACAAGGGGGCATCAAAGCCAGTGCTCCTCCGCCTGTCATCGTGCGCGTGTGTGTCAACGCAGTGTACTTCATGAAATTGTATTAGCATTTAGCCTAAAGGCAAACACAAGAGTCACCGGTAGATTATACCTGCCATTAATTAATGATGTCCACAGACAGATACGGCAGTTACCTCGCCCATGACAGTGATGGCGAGGAGGGAGTATATCTCTCTTTTTACATTTCACGTTTGGCAGTTTTCAAAGTATTGAATGGTGAATGTTATATCGCCGACCCTAAGGACGATAATATTTCTCAGCTGAGATTGATGGAAATTGATTTTCTTTAATGTAATCTCTGGCTTGTTGGATGGAAATCTCTTCTGAACTTGGAGGTCAGAATAAGGCATTAATATGAAATGAGTTTCAACCCACAGACATTTTGATATGTAAATATAATATAGATTCCCCCGCCGTGGTTTTACTTAACACAACTAAGCGGCCTTCGCCTCACACTGCAATGTCGAATTTAAAGAGCTCCTGCTTTACCACCAGGTGTGACGTTGATGAGCCATTAGAAGCCATTTCAAAATCGAACCCCACTTGTGACGTCACAAGTGGGAGTGGATGGTCTGGTATGGGCCGACCTTTGAAGAGTTTGAGTTGAATCAGTTGGTACAGTCCACTGGGGCAGGCTGGTAGGTTGATCTCCAAAATAGGGACCCTTTAAACCCAGATGCACCAAAGGCATTCGGGTGACGTTTAAAACAACGATTGTCTGGCATTCCTCGTCACTTTAATCCAGGCTTAAAGTGATTTTTGTATTTGCGGAGGGCATTTGCATTTTTTTGCTGCACGCGTCGTATTTAAATAAGAGGCCCAGCGCGCCGCCGTCAATCTATAGACTTTGCTAATTGCAATCTGCCCTGACCCCTCTGCAAACAGGATGTTCTGTGTCACTTACCAGCCAGATCTAATGACTGAGAAGCTGTAATTAGCTGTGTCAAGTTCGGAGGGAAAACAACGGACGCGGAATGGAGGAAAAAGACAATTACGTCGGGAAAACTACGATCGCTTTTACGCCTCGCCCGCGATTGACTTACCGTTATACTTTGATACATATACATACTTTTACGATGAACTACGCGACCTTCTCTCCCTCTCCCTCTCTCTCCCTCTCCCTCTCTCTCTCTCTCTCTCTCTCTCTCTCGGAAAATGATTTGAAATTACGATAAACCATCCACCCACGGCTCACCTTTTTTCAGCCCCGTTTCTGAATCGATTTTTGAAGACAGATTTTTGTGAGAAAGTGAAACGTAAACAAGTAAGGAGAAATCCCTCCCACAGCGTGCATGGTGGCGGCAGGCCTTCTACGGACACAGTGCACGGACACAGTGCTCGTGCACGTGTGTGTGTGTGTGTGTGTGTGTGTGTGTGTGTGTGTGTGTGTGTGTGTGTGTGTTTCCTCCCAGTGGTGCTGCTGGATACGACTACAGTTCTGGGGGAGCTGGACTGGAGGACCTACCCAGTCAATGGGGTGAGTATTCACTCATTCAGTCTCATTCAGTCATAGTCTGGTGTGTAAGGATGAACCAGGGATACATAAACAGTAGGTTTACATGCATGGGAAACAGTTAAAGGGAACCTCCACAGTCCAGTCCAGACCACAGTCCAGTCCAGACCACTGACCCGTCCATTGGTCTGGGAGTTGTGTTCTCCATGAACTTGACAGAGAAACTTTTCTGCGGAAACTGAGTTGATGTTGCAGACGGTGATTTGCGTGTATGAAGCAGTACTCTCTCATATTAGAAAATATACCTACAAATATTCTAAGAACAAATATGTACAAATACATATAAATACAGTTGGACCACATCCTCGTGTAACTGGACATTCAGCGGGTGTTCGGTCAGGCGTTAAATCCAACCATAACATTTGATCTATTCTCGTCACAGACCGACGGTGTTTCTCAGTTACGCTCAGTTACGCTATGTGGATGCTACATTCATTTCTCTGATACTTGTCTAAACCACATTTTTCATAACCCATCATCATAAGATAAGTTCATACTTGTAGACACTCTCAAACCCATCCCTGTTGTCATGTCTAAGTGTAGCTTGCTTCTCCTTCCTGAGACGAACACAAAGCCAGCCAGAGGTGCTTAAAAACACAAAGAGACTCGCAGGTGAAGATACTCCATATTGAGCATGTTGTCCCAATTAGGAGGGTTTGGGGCCCCTGGGATCCCTGCTTGGTCCTTGGCCCTGTGGGCCCCTGAAGCAATATGTGTGTGTACAACATTACAATTAGACTACAGGTACACAGGAAGTGAATACCACCAGTACACACGTCCTTCGCTGCTGACACAACACAGCCCAGTTGTTTCTCTGTTCAGCTCCCCAGCGGAGTCGTGAAGATTAAATAAAGTTAGTTTTTCTTTGTGATAACTTTAAAGTGAGGACCGTCCCTGGGGTCCGGGCGTGTCCGTCCACCAGACGTCTGTTTGTCTGTTGATTTATGAGGAGTGTGAATCTCAGATCATGCCCTCAAGCTTCCTATGGAGAAAGAAAACAAAAAGCACATTTTAATTTGCTACCCCATCTTCCCTGGGCCACGTCTGAAGGGAAATAACAGTTTGTTTTATGAATGTCTTATGAATATGTATGAATATTTAAGCACAAGAGTGCAACAACAGCTCTTCTCCCATGATCTTATAATGTCTAAATTGAGCCGAGACGCGACAGTACAGCGATGGTTCTGGCGTTCGGATCATTATTAGTTAGCACAAAATCTAATCAAATCGAACAAATTCCAATATATGAAGTATGTGAGTCATGTAGCATTACATCCACACCCTGAGACATCAGATCATTAACTGGTTTAAGACAAACACAACAACAACAACAACAACAACAGAACAAAACAACACAACACCTCTCAGCTTTGCATCAAATCAATAATTGATTCGGACGAGGAAGACGAAGAGCTCAACTTCTCCATCGTCTCCGTCCTCCTCTTCACTTTGGTTGCGGACGTCTGCGGATGATAGATGGGACTATTTTAATTGAAACCCTGTGCCTCCCTTTGGCGGTGGAAAGCTCACGTTGTGTAAATGACAGGAGGTCTCGTGGCAGCGCTGCTACCCAGCAGGAAGGGAACACATGACACTGGCAGCACTGTTGTTTGTGGAAGGATTTGCATGCGCAGGCAGGGTTTAGGAATTCGATTATTTAACTCAATTGACTAAATGCATCCACAATCCATCTCTTTCTTTGTGTTTATTAGTACTATTTAGTCCTTTTTTTTTAGCACTTGCTTTCATCCGAAGAGACTTCGGATAAAGAGTGAATTCAGATCCAGTCACGAGGTTTGTGGTGTGGAGGGGAATCTAAAACACAACCCTCCCCTTCTCTCTCGCTCTCTCTCTCTCTGAGTTGTGGTGTATTTAAAGGTTCAGGCTAATGAACTAGAATTTCATCATTTCCATCTTAACCAAAGTGTTAGCCGCTTAGTCTAAAAGTGGGTTAACTCTGGAGATCCTCCTTCAAAGTGTCCAACGACGCTGAGTGTTCATCTGTACAACACCACCGCTACTGCAACCGTAGAACGTAGATGTGGCTGGAGGCGCTCTGAAGGCCACACCAACAGGACTTGAAGGATACCTTATCTTTTCAACCTTATCTCTATGTCTCCACATTAGGGATATAGGGTGAAAAATGCTCTCTGTGTGTCTCTGGGCCGCAGGTCAGTGCAGATCCTACCCAAAGTCTTACCAACTCCGTTGAGTTGTGGACGGACTTCGTAGCGGGGAGGTCTGGGTGTAGGCAACATGGAGGACATTGTTCATTTGCATATTCTACCCACACTGAAGTGATACACAGCAGCGATGTTCCTTTAAATGTGTCCGACTCCAAAGCCCTTCTCAGCATCTAGCTCCATTAAGCCTCTGCATTAGCACCTCATCACCACGGTAACACATCCCCGACCGGTCAGCGCTTAGTTACCGATGTCAATATCTCACCATTACTGTGTGTGTTTTGATGCTCTCATCAAGCTCTCTCGGCACTGTCCCGGCGTTGTCCCGGCGTTGTCCCGGCTCTGTCCCGGCGTTGTCCCGGCGTTGTCCCGGCTCTGTCCTGGTGTTGTCCCGGTGTTGTCCCTGCATTGTCCCGTTGCTCTGCTGCTGGTCTTAGAAGCGTCCCCGTGGTATTTTAGGAGAAAAGTGTAGAGGCAGATTTTGCTCACGATGCCCTAAAGTTGTGAACACCATCCCTCTAAATATGTCAGCGCTGCTCGGAGGCCTGGCTGGGAGCAGTCGCTCGCTGGCCAGCTTATAGAAGAAACTGGAAACGTACAAAAGGTTTACCTTCCCTTCGTTGTGTCATCGCTTGGTTTTAGAACTGAGACTTTTTATTATTTGTTATTTCCTGAAATGTACTTGTTCTGTTATTTCTGAAAAGCACTTAATACATTATTATCATGATTATAATTATTTTTGTATTACTAATAATGATTATTATTCATTGTATTTATATAGTGCTTTTCAAGGCACTCAAAGTGCTTTACATAGTGAGCATGTGTGTGTGTGAGTGTGGGGGAGATCACACCTCATCCACTACTAGTGTAGCACCCACTGGGTGATGCACGGCTGCCAGTATGCACCAGAATGCTCACCACACACACTGGCTCTCACAGTGGAGAGTTGAGGAATGAAACCATCCAATTAGACATGAGGGGATAATTAGGTGTTGTTACAGAGCCAGGACACCGGGGTTAGCACCCTACTCTAGTGATTAGAGCCAGGACATCTGGGTTAGCACCCTACTCTAGTGATTAGAGCCAGGACACCGGGGTTAGAACCCTACTCTAGTGATTAGAGCCAGGACACCGGGGTTAGAACCCTACTCTAGTGATTAGAGCCAGGACACCGGGGTTAGAACCCTACTCTAGTGATTAGAGCCAGGACACCGGGGTTAGAACCCTACTCTAGTGATTAGAGCCAGGACACCGGGGTTAGAACCGAAGTATGACCTAAACAATATAAAGATCTTGATCCCACTGGACTTGAAATGGAATGTAGCCAAATGGTAAGATAGGTAGGGTAAGAGATCTAGTCAGGTGACAGAGCCAATCAGAGGCCAGCATTGTGATTGGCCAGCGGTGATTGGCCGGGCCAGGGATATGTACTTAGGGCATATATTGAGCAGCAACGGTTCTCAGCAGAGTTGTAGTCAGCACAGCGATCTAATAATAGACATGATATCCACATCCACGCTCATCACGGTTCCTCCTCCACTCTGATGCCACGGACCAGCTCAGAGCAGGCCGTCCGAGCGCCGTCAAGGGCCAGCTTTTATCACCTATTCACTGGTCTTCACAGAGACAGTGTGTTAATTAACAGGAGCCTGTTGTCTCTGGGTTTTATTGGTCATGCTTCAGACACTGCAGAATAGGAGATATGCAGAGTCTCTACAGTTATATACATAGACTTTAGAATGCATATACAGTTATATATCATTATATATATCATTATATATCATTATATATCATTCCTACACAACACCAACGTGTCGCATTGTGAATGATTCCCCCGGGATGATGTTAAATGTGGTTCTTCAGTCTGAAGAAACAAGAACAGGGTCATAGGTCATCTTCATCTCATAAAAGACTACTGCTTCACACGCATGTCGTGAACACAAAAGAATCCTGTCTGGCTCTGACAGGGATGTCGTTGTTGTGGTTTGAGGAACACCCCCTCACTTATCTTAGAAGACAGCCAGTCTGACGGTTCCCTTGTCATACAAGCTGTAAGCTTTGCATCATCTGCAGGTATAGAGATATAAACATGTTGTCTGACATCATTTATAAACCACGAGTATAAAAACCAGGACAGGTTCTGCTACATTCCCCAGGGTCGGTGCAGTGGTTCGAGTTCAGAGCCGCAGGGAAATATTCTACAGACGGTAACCAGAAGAAAAACAACCCAAATCAATTTGTTCTTGATTCTATCCAAAAAAAAAGTGTGTTTTACAAAGTGTCCCGTGGGTTGGCCTGATGGTGTGCTATGCTAAGCCATTAAGACTATTATGAGGAACTCTATTACAGTAATTAGAGACACAAGGCTGCTCTAAATCAGAGGAAGCAGGCTTGTCCCGAAGCTGTGGTGATTGTGCTGCGCTCATCACACTCCTTCACTTCCTGTTGGTGCGAGAGTTCAGAACTCTCGTCAGACCAAAGTAAGACTTATGGCCTGCATCTCTTTTAATTGGATAGCAGTGCGACGATAAAAAAGCAATACGTTGATGAACGCAGAGATAAGCGCTGAGCAGGGCTGGATATGGTAGTAATGCCTTGTAGTGGAGTGTAGGCTATTGTCTGTTATCTCAGACCGAGTGTACGGCAGGAGGTGTAAGATATGAGGTGTCAAGACAGGAGCAGTAAGCCCAGATACCAGCAGGTCTGCGGTCGCCTGCTGAGACCCCATCCCATCTTTCAACCTGGAGTTTGGATGTTAAATCTCTTGGCTGTGAACTGTGGTTCATCCTTGGAGTGTATTTAACAACCCCGTGGCAGACACCAGCGTGACAAATCACAAGTGAGCCTCATTTGCATGCATAATGGCCCTACAGTAAGTTATAGCAGCTATGCTAGTACAGCTCACTCTGCTAGCAGATACATTAAGATAACAACTCTGCCCTCGGCCAGACCAGCCGTGCCAACGCTCCTGCCGACTATTTACTCATTTAGCAGACGCCTTTATTACGGGACAATTATGCTGACGTTCTTCATATGTCGGTAAGGAGCAGGTCGGCCTACAGTAGGCCGCAGACATCGGGGGTTCGAACCCAGAACCTTTCGGCTTTGACTCACCCTAACCATGAGACTATCCAGTGTCCAATATGAACACAGAAGTACGTATTATGTACAATATATGTAATATAATGCTAGTGGTAGAATAGTACCTAAAATGTAAAATATGAATAGATGTACATATGTATGACGTCAGGAGTACTTTATTTACATGTACATTATATAAACTTACTTCAATGTAAACTCACTTCAATGCTCGCTATGCTCTCGTCTTATAGGTTATATGTGATATATTACTAGCAGTGATACATCATTATTAATATGACATGGACGGTGGAGCTAAATATAAGGCAGAATTAGGATCAGACATTTCTCAAGTCCAAATGTGTGATGAGCTGAGCCTGGTGCAGGTGCCAGCATGTATTCAGGGATGGAAAATACTAATCTAGATTTATAATTACACACGGTGTGATTTAGACCTGGGCCATATTGACTGAATCTAATATCTGTATTTTTTACCAAATATATCGGTATTGACAATGTTGACGATATTGTCGAGATAGTCTGTGTTTTCACCACATATTGACACAATGAGACTTCTCTTCATCAGACTCAGATCAGTCAGAACATTACATCACTTTACTGTAATACAGCCTTTAAAACCAGGGTGTATATAAACCGTACACACACGTCTCCATGAGGCGAGGCAGAGGTTTGCAGACGTTGACAGCACCCCTGGGTGTCACACACGCTTCATTTAGATCGCTTAATTAATAACAGATCAATGGAGTTGCCTGACTGGGCTCAAGGTTGAGGTGTAGTTAATTATTCATATTTAAGACACGTGCTGGTGGAGCTGCTCTGAAGGTCAGGGCTCTCGTAACGAGCTCCTCTGCGCTGGGAAACAATTAAGACGTTTAGCCTTATGACTCTGTTCCCGCTGTCAGTGTGTCTACTGTGTCTGTCTGTCAGTGTGTCTACTGTGTCTGTCTGTGTGTCTACTGTGTCTGTCTGTCAGTGTGTCTACTGTGTCTGTCAGTGTGTCTACTGTGTCTGTCTGTCAGTGTGTCTACTGTGTCTGTCTGTGTGTCTGTCTGTCAGTGTGTCTACTGTGTCTGTCAGTGTGTCTACTGTGTCTGTCTGTCAGTGTGTCTACTGTGTCTGTCTGTGTGTCTGTCTGTCAGTGTGTCTACTGTGTCTGTCAGTGTGTGTGTGAGGCTTCATCAGTGTCTCCTGTGTCTGTCTGTGTGTCTTACATGTGTGTCTGTTTCCATGTGTGCCCATCTATTGGCGAGGTTTAGTTACTGGTACAGTGGACACACTTCTATGTAAACCACTGGTGTCGCCGTAGCAACAATTACAGACACACTGCCTCATCAGTGGGCTGTTTTTTTCCCCAAACAACAACTCCTTTTTGTCTCTCATTGCTTCCCTCAAAACAAAAGCCCTCCCTTCTAAGAGTTGAGGGAGGCAGAGGGACTCATGGGAAATATAGTCTTCATTCCAGGAAACGCTGCTACTCCGCCTACAAACCTCCTCGCTGGGCCCTTCAGTCTGAGCCTGTAAAGTCCCTCCGAGACGCCGTGAGAGACGAGGCAGTCGAAGGAAAAGTGTGTCGTAAACGTGAACGTTTTCGCTGGCTTTGATCAAGAGACGAACGAGAGGTTGACGCATAGAGAGGCGGTCTGTAGCTCTGTCTGCTAGCGTCATAGAGAGGCGGTCTGTAGCTCTGTCTGCTAGCGTCATAGAGAGGCGGTCTGTAGCTCTGTCTGCTAGCGTCATAGAGAGGCAGTCTGTAGCTCTGTCTGCTAGCGTCATAGAGAGGCGGTCTGTAGCTCTGTCTGCTAGCGTCATAGCGCCTGACACAAAGGAAGACTCATATTATCCCAGAGGGAGATCTTAATGTCTTAGCTGTTATTGTTTTGAGCATGATAACAGTAATAATAATAATAATAATAATAATAATCATCATCATCATTATCATCATCATCCTCATCATCATCACCATCATCGTGAAACGCTCCCTGATGAAATCACAGCAGAAAAATAAGTTTTTACTTTTTGAAGTAGAAACATAAAAACAGTGACAACAGGAAGTGTCCTGTAGACTGACTAGAAAGGGCTGAGCTGTTGTTTAATCTTTATTTTCTTTATTTATTGTGTTCTTTTACTCTGACTTCAAAACAACGTTTTATTTATTGTATTTTCACTTTTATGATGTTGATATATCGTTCCGGCCCGGGAATGTATTTATTGTTACTTTGTAACATATTGTTTTAAATGAGTTGCATCAATGACGTTTATTGTTATTAATAGTGATCATCGTCATCATAATCATAATAACAATCACTGTCATCATGACAATAATACATCAACAACAATAGAATCCAATGACAATAATAAGAATATATTGTCAAATGCATGAGGTTTCATTTCGTTGTGCGATCAACATCCTCCACTAAGAACTGTAGCCTGTACCTCTGATAGATTTCCATTTTCTGTTTGCTCTAATTCCTCCCCTCTCTCCCTCCCTTCCTCCCCTCCTCCCCCCTCTTCCTCCCCTCC
>OMNS01062886.1:0-10282 GCA_900303225.1 Laemonema laureysi
GAGAGAGGGAGGGGGGAGGGAGGGAGGGAGAGGAGGAGGAGAGAGAGAGAGTAGAGAAGGAATACATAGAGAGAGAGAGTAGAGGAGGAATACATAGAGAGAGAGAGTAGAGGAGGAATACATAGAGAGAGAGAGTAGAGGAAGTGCAGAGAGAAGGAATAGAGAGGGTAGAGGAAGAGAGTACAGGAGGGAGAGAGAGAGAGTAGAGTTGGGAGAGACAGAAGAGAGAGAGGGTAGAGAATGAAGAGAGAGAAGAGGAGGAGGAAGAGAGGGAGTAGAAACAAAAAAGGAGAGGGAGAGAGAGAGAGAGTAGAGACAGAAAAGAGAGGGAGACATACAGAGAGAGTAAAGAAAGAGAGAGAGAGAGTAAAGGTGGACGAGCGACAGAGAGAGAACGAGGGAGGAGTAGCGTACGGTGAGTCTCCACACAGAGCAGTGTTTGATGTGAAGCAGTCAAGTGGGAGGACCCCTGTCCGCCTCACTGCAGGCCCGCTCAATTTGATCTCCGCTGTGGACTGAAGACGCTCGCAAAATGATAAAACACTTACTGGAAGCACACAATAGATTTCCCTCAACCCCAGCCTGACAGCCACGCCTTCGGTGCGATATCGTGTTTCTGCTTTAACGGCTGGCTTCCTGTTTCCTGTGGACGCCTGTTTTCTTGTTTCCAGTGTTAACCGCTTAATTATCGGTTGCTCCAATCAGTCAGTGGGCCCATGAAGCAGAAGCCTGCCCACCTGTCTGTCCCTCAAGTGATCGGTTAGCCAATCAAGCGGGCCTTCCATCCGCCCGCCTGTCAGTCAGTCAGCCAGTCAGTCAGTCAGTCAGTGCATCCACCTACTTATCAGCCAGTCACACTATCCACCCCCCTGTCAGTCAGCGAGGCCATCCATCCACCTCCCCGCCCTGTCAGTCAGGCGTTGCCGACGGAGGAGATGAAGGCAGAATGAGCTGAGGTTGCTTCAGGTGAGATCACAGTACAGCTGGGTGATGGAGGGACTGTGGGCGTGTCAGCCCACCACCGCGGGCCCAGAGCTCGGCCGCCACGCACCAGGATCCACACCAAGTGCCCGGAGGGAAAAAAAACACTTGAGCGCTAACAGTGGATCCTAAGTCCTGCTAATGGCTCGTCCATATTAGCATATTAGCGTGAGCGGCGAGAGAGCAACGCGCGCAGGCTATCCAGGCTGTCCATGCTATCCATGCTACAAGTAGCATATAGTAGCCCTTGAGCCTCCGCCGGTACACGCTACACTATGCTACGCTACGCTACAAAGTGCCGCAGATTGTATTTAAAGCTGTGAAGAGCTGCGTAAGCGCGTTTGCTGCTAACAGCGGCTGCTTTTCAATACTGGAGGCTTTACTGCAGCGAGGCTAATTAGATGTTTGATACAAAAATAAACATTTAGCCCCTAATGTAAAGACAAGCACAACATATCGCTGAACTCTGGGTGAGCGGAGCCTCGTTTAGCTCCGTATTCCAGTAAGCTGAGACTTTAGTGCGTTTAGGACGATACAAAAGCAGCATTAGGAGCTGGATTTAGTGAGCGCAGTGCAGAGCAGCCCGACTCAACAGCAGCGTGCTCCTGCCTCCTGCCTCCTGCCTCCTGCCTCCTGCTCCCTTGCTGCTGCTGCCGCAGATCAACTGTGATGCTCCGTTGGGCAGACCGTGTTCTGGCCTGGCAAGCTGCTTCAATACACATTTCACATGGACCCGCTTGGTGTTTTGTTCTCATCCAGAAAGGTCTTCTTTTGAAGGATTATCGATTGAGTTGTCGTTTGAACAGATGCATTTATCCAAAGTGACTTGCAGTGTATTTCTACCTTTGTGGATAAATGTCATTAAAGGTCGTGACCACTGCTTGTGTTTCTTGCTTTATTTACCAAAGTCCGATCCAAGGCCTGTCCTTAAGCATGAGTGCACAACGTGAGCCCTCTGGATTATAATAATATCCACATTTTCCCTCATCTGTAAATGTTTGGCAAGAGAAATGAAATGCTGGGTGTTAGAGGTGCGAGTGAAGCCACTCATGGTCACGGCTGTTGCGGGTGGAGCTGACTTGTTTCACTAGAAATCACCATTCAAGTGAACGTGTGGTTTGTCAGGTATTATAAGAACAGGTGCTACATGTTCTTCACCATGTACTGTATGCTCTATGTCATTAACTGAGGGGTTTGAACCCAGAACCCAGAAGCTTTTTGCTCTTTTCAGTCCAAGACCCGAACTATCCTGCCGACCCGATCTTTCAAATTGTTCCTAGTTTTATTTGATATCCAAGCAGGCGTGTCAAGGTACTCCATGAATACATGAGGAATGAATAAACACATGTGTTGTTGTGAGGATGCTAACGAGCATGAGGACAACAGCTTTGAACCTACAACCCACAGTGCATCCATTTCCCACTTTAGACGTTTTGAGTCCAGTATTTTAAAAGTAGTCTAGTAAATAAATTATACAGAGTGAGGGGTTAAGCTCGCTGGGTGCGTGGTGTGGTTGAAAGCAGTGTATTTCCAGGGTCTTTGTACCAGAGCTCCAGAGTCCCTCCATAGCCCCGGGGTTGTCTTCTGGGGTGGGGTGGGGACGGGACTTGGGGTCGTAGTCTCTGAACTTCTAACCAAACACTTAACCTGGGATACAGGCGTGACCTGCATGTTACCTGGTTCAGAGTGTAGACCAAGTAGTGAGTACTGAAAAGACACAGTATTCATAACACACTGATAACATAGCAGTCTTGTGGGGACTAACATAACACACTTGGAGCATAACAGTCTGGCATATCGTCATGCATACTAGCAAGCTGCCTCTGCTTCGCTTGTCTTAACCTTCATATGTGACCTGCATTTTGGACGGTTAAGATAGTTGAAAATATTGGTAACACACTTATAACATGACGGTTTTGTGAGGACTGACATTCAAATGGTCATGGATTCAAATCAGTCAAGATTATAAAATATACACGTTTAGTTTTTGATCTCTATGTCATTGTTGCACACTCCTTACCAGCTACTGGAAATACAATTTAGACACACTAGAAGAAACACATGTTATAGTAACAGTGACATTGAGTCATTGTTAATTGTTGTGTTTAATGTAATGATAAAACTGATAATATAACAGTGAGCTATGATGTCGCTAAATGTTTGAGTCAGATGGGAGGAGACGGGAAGAGGACTCATCTGAAGCGACTTACAGACAACTTATTTTTGAAGCATTATGTTTCTTGCATTTGTTAGTTTCTATTTTTCTTTGGTTTAGTCCATTACCATAAAGGTCTGTACTACTATTGAGTCATTTAGTCACTTTCATCCTTCTTCTGCATAATGGTCAATAAGCTATAACTTCAGTAATGTAGCATATACTGGCAATAATGTCTACCTCAACCATCTGTCATGTTTATATGTATTTTTGACATTTCCATTGCTACGACTCATATTGCGTGAACAGATATATTTTGTACAGACGTATTTCTTTGTAGAAATGTGTAGTTTCTTACTGTTGTCTAAATGTTTGATCTGTTTTTCATTCGTACGAGCCGTCCTGTGCGTTGTGCTCATCATATCCCCCCTTGTGTGGTGAAGCAGGGTGAACATCCTGGGTTCTCATGTGTGTGTGTGTGTGTGTGTGCTGTCTCTTCTTCTTCTTGTTAAATCACAGGATCAGTTTTAATGAAGACCCAGATCCTCCACTGACCGCCTGGCAGAAGGGACTCCAAGAAGAAGCATGGGGTCGTCATGGAAACCGCTTCTCCTGCTCTCCTTAATCAGCTGCCTTTCAGGTAGGATGCTGCTTCAGATGTCGGAGGGCTGGTGGGGTGCAGGAGGAGTCAGGGACTCACAGCGTCTGAGATGTTCCCTGGTCTCTAATGTAAACCAACCAAGGTTAACAATCAGACAGTAACTGTCAGGTTAGAGGAGAGGAACGGCTGTTTGTCGCTGTGCTCTTAACGCCGAGACACAATAAGGGCTTTTTTAATGCAGTTGGATGTTTTTGTTGGCATTGATTTCAGATAAAAGAGGACGTATTTATACAGGACATGATACATTGGGCAATGACTCCGGTTGAGATGGGAAGCTGTAGCATTAGCCTCAGCATTAGCATTACCAGAAACGGTCATGAATGGAACGGATCCTAGACATTAGTCACAGTCAAATGAACCGAAGCACAATGAACCAGGGTAGCATCGACATGCTCATCAAAAGAAAAGGTTAGCGTGTGCTTAGCGTGTGGTTTGACTGATGGAAGGATGATAATGAAGCACCAACACGCCAGTAACAAGTCATCCAGACATGCTTCCACAGTGCCAGGATCCCTGTTCAGCTCACTGTTAGGTCATAGTCTCCCCATCTCCCCTTGAATTGGGATTAGCTTTGGTTTGTTAACATGAATTAACATTGTTAACATGAGTATCAAGTGGAAGGCTGCTCGTTCTGTTAGTCAAGTCTGGGATGAACTCAATCACTTAATCCTTAATTTTCGTGTAATGCTGGATTGTCTAAAAACCACATGCGTGAAATTGCGCTGCGTGTGTTATGGACACTTTGGCTGACGTTTCGAAGCCACGGTTAGCGAGACATGGTGTGTGTTGCCTTTGAGCCTGGCCAGGGCTTCACCCTCGAGCTAGGATTTAAACCATCGTCTGGAGCAGTGTTGGCCAGAGCTGTGGTTCAACCCCCAGCAAAAAGCAAAACACCGAGTGTTATTCCATTCTTTTCTCCGACCCACTTCCTTGTCTCTTCTGTCTGTAAAGGCACACAAAAATATATGTATACAAAAACAGACACATTTCATGTTTGTCAGTACATACTTGGATTGACTGCTCAGGTTTTTTTTAATTATTATTGGCGTTAGGCGTTAATTTGGATTAGATTTTGAATAATCATCGTGAGCTGGGCTCAGTGTGGGAGCTTTGAAATAATCAAACATCTAAGCTTTCTGCAAGCAATACAGTTTGTTACAGTGAAGTTACGTCAATAAACATTTATAAAAGAGTGTGAACATTGTATTTAAAATATTCAAACATTCTAAAATGTAATTTGTAGCAATGCCTCCTCTATTCAAACAATGGCTCCCTTTAAAAAGTCATGTTCCATTTAACATTATCTTATCTTTAATATTACAATCCAAATCCTATCCATAAAGTGAACTACTGTTAGTTAGAGTAGTTGACTATCAAAACCACTAGTCTACACATCGCAGTGAGCGTCGTTGTAGACTAACTGATTAGTACAGTGCAGTATTCACAGATTTTGAGATGGCCTTCTAACGTCTGAAGGTGGAAATAACTTTTTGTTTGGTTTTTGTGTTCTACGTTATGTTAAATAAACAGAATTGAAGGTATTTAGAGAAGGAAAGACTCCCGCTATCCCTACAAGAAATCAGTCACGTTGCTGCAGTCAAACAGTATCTCCAGCTCAGACAAGCTTGCTGGGGGTTTAGTCCAATCAGATCGCGTTGTTACTGCAGTCAAACAGTATCTCCAGCTCAGACAAGCTTGCTGGGGGTTTAGTCCAATCAGATCGTGGCACAAACTGGTTTTAAAATTCACTGGTCACTCGTGCTGATTAACAGCTCAGTGGGCAGACATGGCTTTCCACCAGAAACATCTCTAAATGCATAGGTCAAATGCATAGGTCCTACAGAATTTATTTTTTTAGAACATCTTAGTTCTGATCGTAAGTTAAAGTTTTTTAAATCGGCTTAATATCGTCGTAAGAAAAAAATATTGTCGATCATCCCTGCAATTGTCAGTATGAGCCGATCGCATTTGCACAAGCATTACATTCCCTATTATATTGGTCCGGTTGGTGGATTGTGTATCTAACATATTGGTCTGTTTTTCTGAAATGGTTCACCTTAACCTTCGGTTCCATCCTGGTTGTTTATGGTAGACATTATTTCTGAACCCCATACAGTTATTTACCAACCCTCTACCGGATCCGTACCCCCATTTGCAATTCATCACAACTTAAATACAATATAAGGCTTTTCTGTGCAGCCATATAGACTTTTATGGGGATCGATTTTTCCTCCTTATTTATGATCTGCCCATTTTGCTATGAAGATGAGTCCAGATAATTGTGTGGTGACCTTGACTGTCTGGCCGTTGGAGCTGACTGAATATAGGGAACACTCCCCTCCCTGAACGTCACTTAGCCCTGGAATTATTTAGTCTGAGTGCTTTTATTCAACTATTTTTAGCACATGAAATGGTGTTCTTGTTTCAGTGTGAAATCACGAAAACATCACTGCATCATGCATTCTTAAAATACTCTTAACATACACATATGTCAGTATATTAAGAGGTGATGCTTACCGGCATCCGGTAAGCAACAATTGTTTGGAAAATAAAAGTACGTCGACAAATACACGTTACTTTGACCATTTTCCCCTCATGTTCTGTCTGCACGGACAGTGTGTCAATTAAATGATTGTAAACTTTGTTTTCCCGCCTGTGGGGTCAAATGATACAGTGATACATATTTAATGTATTTCCTCAAAGATGATTTCTATCTCGTTATTTAACTTTCACTTTTTCATTTTCTATAGCCATGAATATTGAGCATAGAATGACAAAACCCAATGCCAGTGAATGCAGGCTCCACGCATACATCCATGCAGTCATGTGGTCGAGTTTAAAGTATCAGACGCAGGCGATTCACCAGCAAGCAAACGCATTTGCACAGGAATCACATTAAGCTATAAAAGAAAATGCTCTCTATATATCTGCTGTGTCCTGCAGGCAAACTAACATCACAATATTATGCATGCGCCGTCGCTTAGGATGCTGTTCACACCTCTTGGTGTTTCTGGAAGAGATCCGCCACTCTCCTCATCCATGGACGCTCCGCGGAGAACCATCTCCCACATCGGCTTTATCGGAATTGAACAGACATCTCTCAGTGAATCTTCTGCCAAAACCCATTTTCTTGGTCTTTTGGTCAAATGTTGGCCGAAATTACGGCTGTCAGCCAGCAGATGAAGCTGAGGATGGTTCTCCTGAGCAAAGAGCTCCTTCGGTCCTCCGCTCTGCTCCGGTAGAGCAGATTTGATCCACTTTGGATAAAATGGAAAGAGTAAAATAAGCAAACTGAGATAGGCTAATCCTACAAATCATTCTGTGCAAATCACAATTACAACTCAAAATTACACAAAAGTAGAATCATAGTCAGAGCAACATAGAAATCACAGAGGATCTGTGTATCTGTCTGGTCTGTGCTAAAGTGAACGATGTCTTCCTAGAGATGATTACTGGTCTCTGTCACAGGTCACCTGGTTGATCCCTGTAGTTATGAGACTGGCTGGGCTCCACTTTTTCATCCCTGGTACTGTAGGGCCACGGTAGCCTAGTGGTTCAGCTGTTTGACTCACAGCCAAACGGTTCTGGGTTCAAACCCAAATATCCACATTGTATCTGAAATGCACTGGAAGTCACAAAATGGAAGAGTACTATAACATCCAAGCACTTTGTGGTGGGTTATCCCTTGTTATTATATATGTCTCTGGCTTCATGGACGTGCGTAGATAGACCTTAAAGGGGTCCTGCCATCTACCAGCCCTGCCGAACAGATATATTGATTGAA
Source organism: Laemonema laureysi (assembly GCA_900303225.1). Taxonomy (NCBI): domain Eukaryota; kingdom Metazoa; phylum Chordata; class Actinopteri; order Gadiformes; family Moridae; genus Laemonema; species Laemonema laureysi. Next base: position 7,582 of record OMNS01062886.1, read on the forward strand.
TCAAAAAAATACATGGATGCCCGAAGGAAGTTGAGCATATTGTGGCTCATTGCTGAATACCAAAAAATATATGCAGCAGCAATTTATGCAAACACTGGCTAGCTAATTTTATTGGTAAAATAGCAGTAAAATTCCACATATTGCTATAATCAGAGCAAAATATAAACGATACATATATTGCATAATGACATATCAGATTATGTGTTAAAACCTCAACAAACACTTTTCAAATAATTTAATTCTTGTTAGCGATGAAGGCGGCCATGTTTGACGTTGTTCCTGACGTCAAGTCGGACAGACGGTCTCTGAAATGGTACCCACATTCCCGACCTGTAATTCCGAATTAGACAACCGTTGAACAAGTCGGAGCTGGTTTTTTTCCAAGCTGTCTTGAACGCAGTATTTCTGTGGTGAAACAACGCACATGCACACAAAATTGCATGCATGCGTAGGCACTTGACAGTCAGTGTGTTCACTGATGAGTTACTTTGAGGCAGACATCTGGTATGAGGCCAACCACAGTGTAAATATACTGCTCATTTTCATTTTATATTGATGCGCTTTAGTGATTGCTTGACACTATTTGACAAGCAGGGTCTATCTATGCTAACTATGTAGCCACTCAAAATGTACCAACTAGCTACCGTTATTGGGCTGGATAACATGGGAGGAGAATTTACTGAAATACACTTCATTTCTTTGCATGTATCACAACCTCAGTCATGGGTTTGTTTTAAATACATACATTTTAATATCAACAGTGTTATTTAACACATCTAACATCCTCTGCACGTCATCTGAAGCATCTATATGGGATGATTCTCAACTGTCATACCTGTCTTCTGGAGCCATGGTCTGATCAGAGGTCTGTTAGATCATTAGACATTCACTCAATCAATTCATAATTCTCTTCTGTACACTCAACCCCACCTAGAGCTACCCAGAGAATAGGTCGCTCTAGGTCTCCCCCCCTCTTATTAACAGTATTGCCTACACATATTCCATCTTGAGGCCTGCTGATATAACAGAAGATATCAGGGAATGAACAACATTTCAGCGGACCATTTGAAATTCAATGAAATGAGAGAATTTGTCAAGAGGTCTGAATGCCTCTACAAGACACCATATCAGTGATTCATGAAGTCGGTTCCACCAAGGGCACCAGAGTCGTCCTCCTGAAGTATGTCCTTTCCAATGGGAATTGAATGGAATGGTTAGGAATTTGCATACGGTGCACGTACACTCACACACACACTCACGCGCGCGCACACACACACACACACACACACACACACACACAGGCCGTGCACTGAATAAATAACATATAGAATACATGTTTGGAAAGCGAGATGCATTACAGACCTTTTAGGAAGTGTAAACAAAACAGAGGGGTCTTAGGTGCCCCTGTAGGATACAGGACCTGAACAGAGCACCCGTGGATCTTCAGAGGAGAGTTGCAAGAGAACAGCCAGCTTACAAGCATCCTGTCAGTCAGTATTCAGCGCAAGAGCCAAATATCTCTCACACGCTGTACATTTTGAAGTCTCTATTTCATTCTTTTTGAGTACGGTCCTGTAGCTCGGCTGTAACAACGTTCCCCGCCTGCGATGAGTGGAGGATGAGTAAAGTGCAGTTCATCTTCTCTGGAACTTCTATGAACTAACCCAAGCGGAAGGGTTTTTAATGAGCGTCGACACGGTTTAAACTGGGCTGTGTCTCCCGTAACCCAGGTGTAATTGTCAGTCTTGACTCCTCTCTCAGAGAACCTCGTGGGTCGTCGGCGCCGCTGACCTGGATCTAGATGCGTGCTACGGAGAGATGATGAAACACTTTGTTACCTGAACATAAGCGGCGACAAAGCGGCGAGGGCTGCTCCTGCTCCTGCTCCTGCTCCTGCTCCTGCTTCAGCAGCAGCAGCCCGTTAGACGCATGTCTGCTCCTGTTGCATTCTGGGTAAACAAAGGCCCATCTAGGCCACTTCCCCCTCTTCCTCACAAGACAACAAACCCCGGCCACCATCTGCCGTACTACAGAGAGGTAGGCCTATATTTAGACAGGTTCACAGGTGATGCCAACAAACAAACAAAACGGGCTGCCGTGGGGAGGGTGGTGCTCCTGGCCCTCGTGGGGAGGGTGGTGCTCCTGGCCCTCGTCAGCGGGCTGCCGTGGGGAGGGTGGTGCTCCTGGCCCTCGTCAGCAGGCTGCCGTGGGGAGGGTGGTGCTCCTGGCCCTCGTCAGCGGGCTGCCGTGGGGAGGGTGGTGCTCCTGGCCCTCGTCAGCAGGCGGGCTGCCGTAGGGAGGGTGGTGCTCCTGGCCCTCGTGGGGAGGGTGGTGCTCCTGGCCTCACACTGGTCACACCCTGACCTCATACAGCCTCACTGGAGAGGTCACACCCTGCCCTCATACAGCCTCTCTGGAGAGGTCACACCCTGCCCTCATACAGCCTCACTGGAGAGGTCACACCCTGCCCTCATACAGCCTCTCTGAGAGGTCACACCCTGCCCTCATACAGCCTCTCTGAGAGGTCACACCCTGCCCTCATACAGCCTCACTGGAGGGTTTCACACCTCCAGCCTGGACAGCTGCACAGGGCTCATGATAATGAATGGGTCGCTGGCGCTGCTCTGCTGAGTAAATGGTGTTGAGCATAATCAGCCTGAGTCAACATCATGTGGCTGTGAAGGTCTTCATTAATCTTACA
>OMNS01062888.1:0-11503 GCA_900303225.1 Laemonema laureysi
CATCACAACGTTCGCTGGACACCGAGGGCAAAACAGTGGAAAGTTACTCTGTGTTGTTTTCTGGAAAAATTCTGGAAAGACATCCTGGCCGTGCTACGCGTGTCCTGAGTTAGCATCCCTAGCATCACACAGGGGCTGGACGAAAAACCATGAAGTCAACAGGACAGGACTCTAAATCATCCGGATCGGGGGCAGCCGTCGCCCTGATTGTAGACAATGGACTACAGTGTAGATAAACCGCTAGTTCGCGTCCATTCGGCAGCCTCGCCAAAACTGTCCGCCGCGCCTCCGTGACAACTGAAAGTCGAACCCGAGGCATGTGACCGCGAACACAATGCGGACTGGCCTCTCGGTCCACACGCTCTGGGGGCTGGGGTTCCTTTACTGCAAGACAACGCTTTTTAATACAGTGTAATTATGTTATTAGTTGTTATCATATTTCATTCAAACAATATTATTCACATTAATGTTGCTGCCAATCAACTGTAGTCATTTCGGGACACCTTCATAACGCAGCCAACGCTCTCGCTAATTTCACACAGAAAAGGGGGATCCGATCCAACGACGACGTGTGCACCATCTCACGTTTTGCTCGACTGAAGAAATTCCAGATTGTTGCCATGGAAGTTGAAGCGCCGAAGAACACCTCCATCTTAGAAACGACACACGCGCCCTCCTCATCCTCTATAAATCCCCTCTGGTTCGGCTCCTTGGCATCTCCCTTCTGTCGTTTCCTTTGAAACATCTTTAGTTAGTAAATCGCGATGCAGTGCAGGCAAGCGGAGGGGGGGAAAAACCCGAGACTACCGTCCTCCGCTTCTCCTCAAACAGATCTGGTGTGGAAGAACCCTCCTAGTTTTGTACTGGCCCAACTGGACATTAGATATGCATCAATAGAGCAGCAGAGATGGACCCTAGTTCTGATGCCAAACTTGCTCATTAAGAAATCAACCGCCCCCCCCCCCTCGCAACCCCACACTCTGCTATGAATAAGACATTGTTTTACTGACTCAAAAAACAACTTCTTCCAAGATGTTTTCCCAAGGCTCCAAGCACAAGACGAGACCAATGCGAGTCCCAGACTTGTGGTCTGCTTTGGGTCGCTCAGCATCAAATGCGAAGCTTTTGATGTTGTCTGAAGCTTTACTTTGAGTTTTGGATGTTTGGGAATTAAGAGAGAGACGTAGGGCCTTAACGTCCTAATATCCAAGCTCTTCCCAGTACACGGCATTACTGAATGGTGAAAAAGATTCACACTGCACACCCCCGTTCAGTGGTAACTGTGTGTGATCACACTTGTCACACTGTTACCATAGGTACAAAAAAAACACAAAACATTTACAAGTCATAGATCGTAGCTGAATATTTAATTATAGAAATAACACTTTGGAGATCGTGCCTCAACTGACTACAGGAGCATTAGCAAACAAGCCAACCGTCCGTCAACATTAGACAATTACAGCAGTGGTGCAACAGGATACAACGCTGTCATTATGCAAACCCACATGCTGTCATGTTCCTGAAAGACTTGAACGGTGAGCAACGTGTACACATGTGGAGGAAGATGGGTCCTCTCCCATCACTATGGGAACTAAACTCATTACCATGGAAACTGGAGACTGGAGTCTTCGGCGATGGCTGTTATGTAAGAAACAGCTGATCGTACAGCTAGCCTCAAGCCAGTCCGTGTTGAAACATGTGGCAAACCGGCACACATGTAGTTACTTAGGTCCTGATCATTTACTTGGTAAGAAAATGTTACGTAACATTATAAATGTGTCCTTTATAATAAATATCGACACAACCCCAGGACAAATGAGTACCCATTTTATTCTACATCTGTTTTGAAATGCGGTTTCACGGACCATTCGCTAAACCCGCGTTTCACTCTCCCCACAGGACAAGCCAAACTTCACACAAGCCTCAAAATGTCCCCTTCGGGGGAACCCATGGGTGACATCACCGACGCTACACACCCACAGATGCTACGCCCATGTTTTGATAGTCAGCGGTCCAACCAGAACCGACTGGACGGCCGTCAACAACCGCCGTGTTTAAGCATGACGTCACCCGCTTCCCTCTAACAGCAGCTCGGGAACAACACACGCCTGCCCTGATTGGACGACGCAAAAAACACTAAACATTAAGAGACGAAAACAATGAACACGGATACACTTACACTTTCTGTCCATACACAGAACACACTACCTTGAGTCATGCTACACAGACAACACAAGCAGGGTCACTGGACCGTGGGCTCCAAGCCAGCAGAAGCCACACGCTTCGTTGCTCTTCCATGTACTCATGACAGAAACAAAACCGATGCGGCTACACAGCCGCTTCATGCAACAAGTTTAGTCTTGCAACGGCTCTTTGGAAAGTGAAAGTGCACATGGAAATAGATGCAAAAATGTGTGGTTTTTTGGTCGCTGTCCTCGTTGGCGGTTAAGATAACCCGGTTTATACACTCAATCAGAGGGAATTGGGGCCTGTGTTGACCACTGCATGGACAGCATCCCCAAGTGACTCACGACCAAATGTTTTGTCGTCGTCGTTTTGTGATGATGATGACGAGACATCATCTGCGTTTATTTTAAACTTGGACTGCACAAAAAAAAACATAAAGTTAGCTTTCCTCAGGATCGTAGTAAAAAAAGGTAAATATATGGCGAGGTAAGCTAGCAGCAGCAACAACAACAACAACAACAACACACCTCTGGTCCTGGATCAAATCTGTACATGAAGGTATTATGCATGCAGATGCATGGAGAGCAACAGGCAGCTTCTCTTCTCTTGCCTTTGAATGGAATTCCACTGTTGCCTCTTCTTGAGACGGACGTTGTGATTAAAACGCTCTTTTCAGTGCCAGTTGAATTGCTCTCATGAAATTTTGTATGGACAAAAAACAAACCCCAAAATCATCAATCATCAATTTAGCGAGCTCCAAAAACATGCCAGTCAAGCAGACCCCCGTGGAAGCGCCACAAAAGGTCACGAAGAACCCAACGGCACAGTATTCTGCCTTCCCCATGAGGCCCTGGGAGTGTGTGCGCCTATGGGGTTTAATGGCGTCCAGAGACCCCACCAAGGGTCTTTACAGCTCATGGGCCCGGAGTCATTTCAGGGCAGGAGTATCCCGCAAGCTTGCTGTTTATTAGTGTGTGTGTGTGTGTGTGTGTGTGTGTGTGTGTGTGTGTGTTTCATAGCCGACCCACTGTGTTGACCGAGTGACGGAGGGTAAAGGAATGTGCACCAAGTGGCCCTTCAGTCTCAGAAGATGTGCTCTGGGCGCTAGTTATCTGTGTGTCTGTGTTCCCGTGACACACACAGTGACGCCTGTACACTGTTTACAAAAAACACAATACCGAGAGCGTAATATCCGTGCAGGTTTCCAATTAGTAGCATTTATTCAATTAAGCCGAGTCTGAAATACAGACCAGCACCTCCAACTCTTGAGTTGCATGAACTCGGACAACGAAGAGCATTAATGTCAGGAATTAGAGACGTGTAGAAGAAACAGGTTAGCAATGTCGAGTGTTAAATAACTGAGTATACAGGCGTAGGGTTGTGATAGACAAGAATGAATACACAAGCTTCTATTTGAAGCTCAAAGTGGACTGCACCATAGGAATCCTATTGGTGAGATAAATATGGAAACCGCGCCCCCAGAGGAAGACCGGTTGAAGGCCGTGGTGATCAGGAAGGGAGGGGACGCCTCATGACTATCTATAACGATCATGTGTATCAGCAGACAGCCCTCTCTGTATGAACGCACCCCTCCCAGGGCAGGACCCCTACAGCTCTGTGTGTGAGTGAGTGAGTGAGTGAGTGAGTGAGTGAGTGTACACACGAATGGAGGCAAGTACACCAATACCAAGTCTGTACATTCTCTACAAACACAGCCCTCTCCCAGAGATAATGTCAGTACACCGGCTAACAAACATGCTACAGGGTGTCTGTGGCTGCAGTCCGAGGGCCTATTTAACCAGTCAAGGCCAGCACCGCTCAAATGTTTTTCCCAGCATGACTATTCCCTCCCAGTCCTGTGACTGCCAAATATGCTCTTATCTTTGCGAGCACACTTAGAACAAATCCCAAAGAAGCCCCTCGTTTTCTCCTTTGGTCAGCAGCATTGCTCCGTGAGACAAAAATCAACTATTGCACTTTTCCCCTCCTAGAACATCTGTGTTCAGTGACAGCAAGACACAGGAAGTAAACAGACCTTGGTCCAGCCGTAGCACACAGACGCTACACTCAAAACTAGCTCGGGAAAAAGGAATCTCACAGGCTGGCTGTGTTGACCAAAGCAACGAGAAGGGTTTGGTCCTTATTTGAACAACAGTGGATGGCCTGTCTATCTTTTTGCTGCAGATTTTAGAGCCACGAGGAAAACTCCCAAGTATCTTATAATACAATAAGGGTCTAACTATTCACACTCCTCCACAGCCAACGTGCTGCGGTACAGGAGAGGTCAAAAGGTGCATGCAGGGAGGGAGGGAGGCAGTGTGGAGTAACATGGTGCCGGGGAAACAAATGGACTTCAAATGAGGAACACATTTCCATCTGCACTGCGGTCAAGGGTGTGGGTGGAGGGTATAAGTAAAACAAACACAGACCCCCCTGTGTGTGTGTGTGTGTATGTCAGAGGTATGGGGACCCACCACACTGGCTGAGCCAAACCACACAGTGTGTGTCCCCCAAACTCGTATTGGTGGCTGGACTTGTAGTCGGTCTACGCTAATCCACGCCGTGGGGGGCAAAGGGACATTACCGCTGCTTTTACAGCAGATGTACATTAGCCGGAGAACTTGGCGGTTTACAAGCTGTGTAATGCACACTATGGGCTAAAGTGGTGCGCCGAATTGGCAAGAAGAATGATGATATCAACAATAATATCCGATGAAAACAACATATTATCAAATGAATGCTTGTTGAAAACATCCCAACGATGTATTAATAGTGACGGGTCGGTGGGGTGACCACACGGTCATAGGTGGAGGTGGGTAAGAGAATGCAATAACATTAACACAACGTTGCTATAACACAACGCCTCATACATACACACACATAGCGACAGATGGATAGTTTATGTAAAACTCCACACAGCTCAAAAACCCATTTGACCCAGCGATGACTCCGCGTAATCGATCCAGACTCGCCTTCGGGTCCTCGTATTTGTCTGAACCGACAGCAGATGAACCATTAACGATCCGGTAGGCGTCGTTACCCAACGATAACTAGCTGACCATGACCACAAGATTACCGCGAACCAATTCGACCAGACCATCCATCACCAACTACTGCAACGGAGAAAAACACCCGAGGTGAACCCGACCGCGACTCACCACACTACGCTAACGTTACTTCAGAGGGAAACACACACATCAGCTATATTTAGTAACCGTTCTTTTACCTCAAGTACGCCTTCGAGTGACGAACTTAAGCGAAGAAAAACCAAACACCAAATCAAACCATATGCACACACGCCCCTCTGCAGACTCCATTGGTCACATAGCAACATTAGCATTAGCATAGCCTTGGCTACACTCAGCCAATACAAAGAAAACAGCCCGTAATAACTCACTGCCTTATTAATATTTATTCACACTACTGCACACACCGTACGTGGGGTTGTAAACTGCAGTGTTGGACTCAATACGTACCCTCTTGTCGCTGGAACAACGCAGTAAAACAATGCTTGGCGAAGAGTGCAAACGGTTTCCAATGTTTTATCCCCTACTGATAATAAGGGGGATCATCGTATCTGGACGCCCCGCCCATCCGCTGTCTGCTCGCTTGGGTGCGGCAAAATTATTAATGCCGCGCGTCGCCATTGGTTGAAAGAATAACAACACATGGCAGTAAGGACGAACCCGATTGGTCGTCAGGATTTACGCCCGCCTACACCCATATAGTGGTGCAGGGTCTATGAAATGTTGACCGAATACACGGCCAACATTACACAGGCTGTAGCACGAATTCTGCATAAAATGATCACAAAACAGTGGTTGAACATTTAATTGAGTAGGTGTTGTTTTTACACACACACACACACACACACACACACACACACACACACACACACAAACGACACAGAACGCTGTTTTGGCCTTCCTCCAAGTGTAATATTGATATTATTGGAGATTCGCCAGCCTTTTAACGTTTGTGTGGATAGCTGCATATGGTGTCTGCTTTTAGTAGCATCTCTATAAATCTATAAATGTCAACCATTGGGCCTATAATTTCTGGAGTTGCAGACAACTTTAAATATAGCACCAGGACCTTGCTCTTAAGAGCTGTTGCTGTGATGTAAATGACAGAGTTGACCCTCTGGTGTCTGCCGCTGTAACAATCACGTGTGTCAGTGTTAAGAAGTCTTGCACATAAACTCCGGTATGAAGACTGAAAAGAAGTTACTTCTGAGTAATTTAGGAGTAACTTTAGGAGTAAGGACTGTGTTTTCAGTGGCCCATTGGTAATTAAAATGTGGAAGAAGAAAACATTCGGAAATAGTTTTGTTTCCTCCTACTTATTTGAATGTATTTCGCATTTCAAAATCAAAAGAATACATGAAATGTACAAAATGCTGGACGTCAGTATTATGTGTTTAAATATATAACTGGTTTGTGTGGCTCCTGTCATGGTTCATTTGTTTTGGTGTACGCAACTGCACAGCTGACAGCAATATGTCTGCTTTATTCGCTGTTGACAAAACACACGATTCGTTATCCCATCTTGTCCACTAGAGGTCGCTGCTTATCTACAACATACCGCAGTATGTCATTGAGTCATTGCTGCTGTATAATACTGGGTTAGTATCACTAACTCTGTTCAGTAATTATGTAACGTGGTGTGAGAAACTTAACGTTTCCACGCCTGAAATGGCGGACGGATAAGATAGTTGGGCTGGGTTATCCCAATGTTATATCGAATCGTTGTAGTTTAGGCCTACACTGTTCTTATTAGTAGTTTTTAGTCAATAAATATAAAACAGCTAGGAAAACCTGCTGAAAGCCTGGAGAGCCAGTGCTGTTGTCCATCACAAAATAATCATTCTTTGAGATCTTCATTGTTCATTGTTTGTGTGTGCCAAAAAACAGACAAACTGTGACATTTTCTCAATGCCATAGGCTGTTCTCCCTGGTGGCAGCATCTTCTCCAAGCATGGTTGAACATAATATATATTAGAAAGGTCATATATTGCCGCATGTCTACTTAATGGTGTAAGACTTTTACGTGTTATATCGTCAGAGTTTCTATGTTTGTCTTGTTATCCGGACGATCCGGTCCCATCCCCTGCAGGGAGTCAATAAAAGGTAATCTCATCTTACCTTATCTGATATCTAAGCCACCACTGGTCCTTCAGGGGGTTTGTGATTGTGTTCTGCCCAGCAGCATGGGCGGGCACGTCTGCAGGACGGCAGTCCGGCATGGAGATCCTATAACATAGCGTACACGCTTATATACTTGTTACGTCACTCATAGTGTTTCTGTGTGTACGTATATATGCATATAAGCATATATGCCTTCTAAGCGAAAACAAATCATCCACACCACATAATTACATTAGGGGCTAATCGGCACACATTCCCCGTTCACCTGTTTCCTCTTAGCAACACATGCCACCGTGGCAGAAGAGAAGTACAGCTGCTGTTCCGTTCAGCCATCACTTACAGTTCCCTCAGCTCCACACAGATCTGAGCTGGAAGGTCCCGTCAACGGCTCGCTCACATGACACCAAACTGGGTCGAGAGACATGCAAAGTTTATGTAAAGTTTATGCATACAGACGTGACGTGATAGGTCAGTAGCTTAATATTGTAAATGTTCTGTTATTCTAGAGAACAATAGAAATTAGCATCTAACCAAATTGGACAATTAAAAAAGCATTTTAAATAATCCACCTGTAATTCAAACCGGCATAGGCATACTGTTGTTGTTTTTGGTTTTTTTGTACCAGCAGCAAACTCTGTGACTGAATGACGGCATTGTACTCAGACTCTATTGCCCCGGAGTCGCCCTCCAAACCCTCCTCCTCTGTCGTGCGGAGTAACACAAGGGGTCAGTCTGTTTACACCCCAGTCCTCCACCAGAGAAAACGTTATGTAACCCTTCGCCCCAAATAGCGACCTTTGGAGCACCCTCTCACGGAACCCCTCACACACAATGTGTAGGCCAACTGTTTATCAATTTGTTTTTTTCTTAATAAATGTGTTTTGCATTCTTGAATTCATAGTAGGGGTATCTCTAATGCTATTTTTTATTTCACTCAACTGAACATGTAAAGAAAAGAAATTAGGCCTTCCCAACTTTCAAATCCACAATTTATTTAATACATGCTTTAATGACGACGGATAAAATAAATAAAACAAAACAAAAACAAGGCCCGTGCGCTTTCATAACGTATATTGTTTTCATTTTTCGCACCGTGGGCTGAGCTCTCTCCCACGCCCTCCACTCCCTCCTCCCAAAGCTCTGTTAATGCAACAGCCTCAGGGAGGATTGAGTCCAATCGCTGCCACCAGCCGCCATGCTGAGCTGAGAGAGAGCGCACGAACTTAACTTGTCAAGCTCCTGCAACTGCAACAGCAACAACAACGCGCATCTGTCGATTCTTTTGTGCACGGGACGAAGGATACTTCGCATTGGGTCAATATCTGCATTTCCCACCACACACACTGTAAGTAACTCTGTTTTTATCGGCGTTAGCGCTGTACGGATCAACTTTGGTCCGCCCGTCAGTCTGGTCTGGCGCTCATGCGGTCTTGTCGGCTTGGATCGCACACTCGGCGCTGCACTTGTTACATTGTAGACCGGGACCCCGATTTAACAGATCGCCAGAGCGTTGCAAATGCAGGTTGTTCTGTGTTATATAGTAGTCACCGTGTACGACTACTTGTAGATTACCGCTGCTCGTTACCACGAGTAGGGGGATCTTTAAAATCGCACGGGGAAAGTACTATTGAGCGGGGTTTCTAATAAGAAGGTGTATGGGTTATAGCGATCATTTTGAACCTTAACACTGCATGGGGTTCTTTGTGCAAAATTAGGGTTAGGATTTCGAAATATGGTTTCAGAAAGTTTGAAGCTGTGCAGTACGTTTACGGATTAGAAAGTCCACTCATTTGTCGGTGCCAGTATCTTGCTGCAGAGGTCACGGTGGGGTTTCTATCAATGGCGTGCATATAAACCGACGGAGCTCTTTCGTTCGTCCCAACAAAGGGACGTCATCGAAAGCATACAGGCCTACACGTTTTCAGTAGGTTTTGTCTAAAGTTAGCCAAACAACTTAAAACGAACTGCACATGTGCGTCCAGTAATGCATACCAACGCTATTTATTCAGATGTAAATTCAATGACAAATATTAGTTATTATAAGTGATTGCCATGCGTGGTTTCCATCTTCCTCGGCGTTTCTCAGCTTTAGATGGTTGTCGGGTTTTTTTTCTCCTGGAGACGTGTTTGCAGCTGGGGCCCCTCATGGTTATAAACCTTTCACCTGCAGGCTATGTCTCGTCTCTGTTCAGGTGAGCGAGTGAAGGGTGAAACGAGGTGTAAAACGAGTTCAACATCCCTCTATATTACCCCCTGCCCGTTTCTTCACTTTAAATTATGCTGTGATGAAGTTATGCCGTGTTTACGTATTCCTAAACGCGCTCCGTTGGAATTGGATTGGAAGCCATTGTTTAGTGTTTTGAGCTGCAGCAGCCTAACCACGAGAAAGCTCTCAGAAACCCTTCAGAGATTACGGTATAGCTGCTGCCAGTAGTGCACTGGCCCTGCTTTCTAAACTATTTCAGGACTTGATGAATTATTGATGGCCATCCCAGTGTTGCCACACTGAAAGTTGACAGAACATACGTGGCGTGGTGTGGGACAACTCAAGGCCATGGTAATATTTACTGACAGCCACCTTCTCACACAGACAAACAACCAATCCTGTTGGATTGGATGGTTGTGTGTGTGTTGAGCTACATGAGCTACAGCTGGTCCATCCAACCCTTCCCTCTCCTTAAGGGGTGAGTGATTATTAGCCTACCCCCTACCACCACCCGTCCATAGGTCCTTGGACAGTGTCCTATAAGGTATGGGCTCTGGCACCCCCAACATGCAATGCAACGGCCCACTAGCACTGTGATAGGAATCAGGACGCGCCACTAGACCCCCGGGGATGGGGGGGTAGCGAGTCGGGACAGGATATTGCCGTGTTGCTGTGATCGTTCACCAGCGCCAGTCAAATCATTAAACACACCCACCCAACCCCTCCATGGCCTCTCTGCTTGCTGGAGGTACTGCAGTCTGGTCCTGCACTCGACGTCCTTCAGGGTGAACATGTGTGTATCTGTGTGTTACTTGACTTCACCGTTTTGTGTGTTACTTGACTTCACCGTTTTGTGTGTTACTTGACTTCACCGTTTTGTGTTTTGTTGATTTTCGGTGTGTGTGACAGTGAGGTTGTCTCTCCAACATGTGTGCAGGTTGCGTATTGACCTTGCGGTCAAAGTCCTGACCAGTCCGTAAAAGTAGATTTGACTTCAAAGTCGGGATAGTTCACTCCAAGGGGAACCTTGGAAAATTAAATTAGTTACAGCTCTCGGGAAACTACGACGGTTGACACGTTGATGATGATTAGATTGATGGTGTAAAGCACCCATTTTATATCAAACCCATTGAAGAAAGAACGCGAATCAAGTAGGTGATCATATCATCGTTGATGTCACAAAAGGTTCTCTGTCGGGTCTTTTTTGTAATGCAAGGCTGGCTTTTGATAAGTCGGTCTGTGAAGCTTGTTGTTCGGGGGTCTTTTGTCGTGCGACTGGCTGATTCAAATGACCGAACTTTTTTGTGGGTCTCGTTGTTTTATTTATAAATAGAACGTGACGTTCAAATGGCTTACGACACGCTAACAGTTGGCTCTGTTGCTACCTCATTTGCATGACATTCCACTGGAGGAAGGCAAGGTTATTGCGTTTATGGGACCTTATGAATCATTAAATCAAGAAAGTTACAAATTAACTAGCTATGAAACACACTTTCATATTTTTTTGGTTCGACATTGTTTGACCCTGCAGTGGAGGTCTTTAACCCCCTTTGCCCTGTGTAAACAAATTGATTATATCAAGTGCAGTCACTGCTTCTCGTGGTCTGGTTTCCACACTCATTAAAAACACAAGACTTGCATGTCTTGGTGGAAATAGCCAGGAATACAAATTCCCCCGCATGCATCGTGTTTTGATCTATAATCTAATTGAAGTGTGTGGGAAAGGGGTTTCAAATCAGGAACGTCTCGCCTGAAAAGAAGCCTTGTTTCGAACTCGGCCCCGTGGAACACAACTGTCTCCTGTTTTTAGACGTCACAAGGTGTTCCTACTCCATGCCTTGTTTTTGTTTTATTACCGACCAGACCGGCTGACTGTTTTAATTCATCAGAATACGTTTGAGGGGGAACACGCAACAACTCACTACGACTGAACTTGTGTTTTTGTTTTAAAACCGCCTTTCAG
>OMNS01062910.1:0-10035 GCA_900303225.1 Laemonema laureysi
CACACACACATATGCTCGCACACACACACACACACACACACACACACACACCGATTATTGCATTATCTTCTTTGAATGCAAGAAGAAACAGTCAAGTCTGTGTTCCCCCTGTTCGCGCAATGGTGTTGGCTGCTGACGCCTCGCGGTCTGACTTTGGCACTGGGAGAGACAGGTACGTTGATAACTTCATAAAGTGTTGATGTACTACAGCGCTAATGGCTGTTGTTGCGTAATTGTGTGCAATTACATCAGTGTCCTTCTCACAACGTCCAACAGCACTCAATCACGAACAAAAGTACAAGTCAATAAATTGTACTTGCAAACACGAAGCAATCTATCCAATGTGATCTACCATCTACAGTCAAGTCATCAGCTTTGTTCATAATTGGTTGTCAGGGATTTGCACTCATGCATACAAACACACACACACACACACACACACACACACACAGAAAGTTATTTAAAGACATCATTGTAAAATACAGTTATAATTTTTATACCGAAAATGCATGTTTGTAGAGTACAAGAAAAATGCAAATTGATCAAAGAAAGACCTTTTTTTTTTTTATATTGAGTTTCAATTGCGTGGAAAATGTTGCTGTAATTATAGCCTGTTAAAGGTAAACAAGCTATTTGGGGTCCTTCTGCTGTCTTTAGGTGTGAAGTTGTTAATCGATTCATGGCAGCTGTATCATGTCTTCTTTCTTTATAAATACATGATTCCATGGAGCCACAGTATTAATACCAAACTGTTTAAAATATCAGTGATGCATAGGGATCATTTGTGCCAAAATGCAGAAGAAAGAACTCCGTTTATAGTGAAAGGATATTTTAAAAAGTATCACTGCGTACTACCCCTCACTGTATTCAATATAAACATAGTGTACTCTTTTTTTTTTGTCTTCAAAATCTTGTTTGTTGTTTTTACCTTTCCCGTTATTTATGTCACAGTATGTTTTTGTATTTATTTGCGTTTTATTTAGTTCTTCTAGAAGTTATATAATCTGCATCACTTCCTGTCCGACTGTATAACGTGAAATGAAGCTTAAAAACTGACTGCTGCTGGAAGCCGTTGAAGGTCAAATGTCACCTTTGACCTTCTGTGTTGTCTGCTGGGTGACACATGTCTATTTGTCAATGAACATGTGTAGTGATAAAAGGTAATTTCATGCTTGCGAACTATCAATAAAATTGTATTTTACATAAGTGACTTATCAACGGTGTGTTTATTTTTAGTTTCAATATTATCAGGAAGTGTCTGCATTTAAATGAGAGAAAACGTGACAAACCTTTTGATGTACAGTATTTGGCATACAGCATTTTAAATATTTTACCTGTAACATATCTGTGAATGTCTTCTCAGTTTTACTGTTTGGAATTAATGTAATCATAAACAGCAATTCAGACTCAATTTCAGATGTAGTGATGTAGTCCACGAAATATTTTTGATGAATAACCAACACTTTATATTAGAGTGAGTTTCGCTATAATTAAGCTTTAGACTACTATGCATCGCCTTTGGGTTGCGCATCCATGGTCCGCTGTGAAGGTATATGTAGGCCTACGAGAGCACGTGGACAGAGATGGTGATCCAGCTCATACAGGAATCAAGCAAGGAGAGCGACGTTTGGAGGAGATGTTGCGGGCGTGTAGGGGGCGCTGTGGATCATCTCTGCGACATCCGCGTCCAGATGGCTGCTGTGAGCGTCGTCAGAAAGAGGAAACAGCTGCGGCCAGAGTTGAGTTCAGCTTCGTTGGGACCTAACGGGGTAAGGAGGGTATTTGCATTAGAGGGATAGTCTGTCCAACCAACTCCGGCCTAGCCAGAATCCCAAATCTCACTTCCTCCTTTTTTTTCCAGCCGGTCGACTGTAATAATCAACATGCCGTTTTCAGAATCAGAGCTTCTAGTCAGACTTGTGCACTTGTTCTGTGAAGAAGGGGATGCGTTTGGGGAAAGAGGAAGCCTGCTCTTGTCTACACATAACATAACATACGTTTTAAATGCGGTCGTTATAGTCAAGGACATAGGTAGGCTATTATGTTCTACCGACGTGCAATATTGTAAGCATGCATGCATGCTGAGAACACGCATTATAAAAAACTACAAAGCACAAGAATAAAGTATCCCTTTTGGCTTGCAGACTACTTGTGACACTGGGTGCGGCGCGGTAAAGACAGGAAGTAGACCTTGGCTTATTATTAAAAGCAATTCATATACATTAACCAAGAAGTCAGTCAAGAGTTCAAAAAGAGAAGAGGAAGGAGCCTAAATATAACAAAAATGAAAGCGGCCTGGAGATGGAAGTGGATGGTTTTGGATGAGCATGATGAAATTACATCAGCACAGATTAGAGACAGGCAGATTAGCACAATTAGCGTCGGTAACAAAAAGTCCAGGAGTATAATATGAAACATTAAAATGTTAAGGTACGCTGATAGCACAACGATATACATCATTATAACATCAGCAAGACCATTGCCTACTCGTGACAGCAATCCTGACCTGCTGTGACGATTGGATCGTAACTTAAAATGTTTGTCACGACAAGTATAATCAGTAGCACGCAAGCTATAATTACGACTACAGATTACACTTTGGGTCTGCTTGCAATCATACGGCCTGTAATCGCGTTAACAAACAAACTAACAAACAAACCGGAAATTAAGATACAAGCAGACGGCACATAGTGAAATGTCTACTGCCTCTATACTCTGTGGACCTGCATCCCCGCACACAGCAATGCTATCCTACGCTTCTGGCCCGGTCCAGCATAGAGGACCCCTGGAGCTCCGAGGAGCCCGCACAGGGCCCCATGGAGATGTCGGACTCCTTCCATCGCTGGCTAATTGAACAAAGTTTCAATACTTTGGCTGACAGTACGTCGCTGAAATATTAATGAGGTACTTGACAAAAAGATGAAAAATAAATGAAAGCCAGTTTTTCATGGTCTTCCAGTTTCTCAGAGAGTATTTCATGAAAATTGAATGTCGATATTTTTTATTTTATTTCATCTGAGCGCAGTCTATAATCGTTCCTGTTCTTCGATGGCACAGTGTATGACAGAATAAAACATTTCTGTATTACTACGATACGGATAGGACACTGTTGCGGCATATTGGAGAGGGACTGGACACAATATTAAGACACTGACCGTTGCTGTACTTTTCTAGACCAATACAGTCCTGTCAATTCAACAGCTCCTATGGCATCAGGTAATTAGAAAAAAAAGGTTGGCATTTTATTTTATTTATTAGCTATTGTGGTCTGTCTCTATTGGCCTCACACACAGGCCGCGCAACAACAGGGTTGCGCCATTATCATGCGGCCCAGGATCTGGTCACTGTTGCCCAACTTCCACACCCATGGTTGGCTCATCCAGTATCAGGAACACTGGACTGCACACTGCAGGAAGGAGAAGCACGTGTACATGGAAAGGCTTCATGACCTCGTGTTTTCAACAAATACAAGCTATTGCACTTGTTTGTTTTTATATACAAACAGAAAGGACAAGGAATCCGAATATTTATGAAAACAATCCAAACGAAGCCTTTAGCGTTTATTGACTAACTTGACAGTAACGTGAGGACTATGGAGGTTATAAATTAAGAAAGTGGTTATTAACATTCAGGACGCAGTCTGTATCATCACTGATACACACTTCTCGGCCACCACAGGTTGACAAGTGTATATAATGCAGGTTTTCACCCCACAAACCCCCTAAGCTAAGCAACACATGTCTGAGAAACAGCATTAAAGAAGACAGTGAAACATCCATTGATTCAACACAAAAATAGATTCATTTATTGTAATGAACATGAACATGACATATTTCCTCATGTCAGCTCAACAACATAGTAATAAACAGTAAAAAACAACAACAACAACAACACTAGAAAAACCCAAGCGTGTCTCAACGACCACATCCGAAGGTCCTGTTCCAGTCCTTGTACAGCTCCAGGTCTTTGGGCGAGACGCTGGGCCGCACGGTCTTAAGGGCGTCCTGGAAGTCGCGGTAGAGGATTGCCCGCACCTGGTCCGGGCTGATGGTGGCAATTTCGCTGAGCTGGATGTTGCGGATGGGCCCCAGCGCTGCCTCGCGGCACAGCTGAGTCATGTCCGCCCCCGAGAACCCCTCGGCCGCCGCCACCACGCTCTCTAGCTCCTCCGCTCCCAGCTGGTTCTTCTCGCGGGCCATGAGGCTGGCGATGATCTGGTGACGGGCGGCGGCCTCCGGCAGGGGGATGTACAGCCGCTTGGCCAGGCGGCGGCGGGCAGCCTCGTCGATCTCCTGCGGCCGGTTAGTGGCGCCCACCACCAGGATGCGGTCCTCGGCCGCCGTCGACGCCCCGTCCAGCTGCACCAGGAACTCCGTCTTGATGCGTCGCGACGAGTCGTGCTCGCCGTCCGTGCGCTGGGACAGCAGCGAGTCGATCTCGTCTATGAAGATGACCGCTGGCTGGTGGCAGCGGGCGATGGCGAACAGGGCGCGCACCATCTTCTCTCCCTCGCCCACCCACTTGGAGGTGAGTGATGACGCGCTGATGCTGAAGAAGGTGGCCCCCGACTGGCAGGCTATGCACTTCCCGATGAGAGTCTTGCCAGTACCCGGGGGCCCAAACAGGAGGATACCTTTGGGTGGACCGCGTAGGCCAGTGAAAATGTCCGGGCGCAGCATGGGCCAGACCACAATCTCCTTTATGGTGGCCTTGGCGAACTCCAGGCCGGCTATGTCGTCCCAGGCAACGGGAGGCCCGTGGTCCATGATCTCACTCATGATCAGCTCAATTATCTTGGGTTCAAAGTTCTTCAGCCGCTCGTCCAGGATCTGAGGCTCTTGATTGGCTGCGAGGCTGGCCCCACCCTCCTCTTCCTCTTGTCTCGGCAGCGGTGACACAAACTTAGAGGCGGCCCCCCGAGGCCTGTTGGCCCCGAGGGATTTCTTCATGGCTGCCGCCAACCCTGGGGCAGAGCCTCTCTGGGGCTGATGGGAGTTCTTCTTCTGTTGTTCAACGATGAACTGCTCCCGGGCTGATCTAAAAGTCCCCCCTGCTGCTTGTGGCTCAGAGCTGCTCTGGCCTCTGTGCATTCCCTTGACACCACCCATGTCCCTGGTGGCCTCTCCGGTTGGGTTGTAGAAATTCTTCCGCTTCACAGCGTTGGAGGTAGGGAAGAAGGTGGACTGCTGGTTGTGTGTGGCACCGGCTGGGCCCGGCTGGGTCCCCAGGGGAGGACCTGAAGCTGCGTGACCGAACAGAGACTGGCCGCATGCAGGGGGGCGGCCAAAGGCATTGCCGCTGGTGGAACCCCCCGCAATGTCATTCACCCTTTCTGCAGCACCACCCAGTGGATTACCCACGGTGTTGTTACCCCCTGTTTTTGTGGACACTTGAGCTCTTCTGGATTTTAATAATGGAGGCTCTGCCTGGAGTCCAGCAAAGGGAGCAGAAAGGACGCTGCCTCCGCTCTCTTGTCCAACAGATATGTTAACATCTGCTGGCGCCACCAGGGAGCCACTGCCTCCCCCTGTCCCGGCCTGAATCATCCTCTGCACGCAAGGCAGCTCCAGCACACTCTCCGCGGTCAGGGATGACTCCCATTTGTCGCTGTGGTTCCTCTGACTGCGGGCCAGGTGCAGTGCGCTCTCTGCATAGTTATTCAGCCCCGAGTGCGGGTCATCGGAGTCCAGCACCGCGGCGTAGCGCTCAGAGTAGGTCCTGAGCAGGCTGTCCGCGCCGGCCTGGGAGAACTGGGAGCTTGCCCATGCATACTGAATGGAGAGGATGTGTGCCCGGTAGGCGTCTGCCGTCTGTTCAGGTGTGCAGGTGCCAGATGAAATGTCAAAGGACCTCCGCTGCCACTCGTCCAGGTGTGCGCTACTCATGCCTGGTCTGCTCCAGCCTGCTCAAGGAGAATGGACCACAGTCGTTAAAAATACATGACCCAAGAAACAGCAGGGCAGAGATTATAAACATTGACCACCGTACAAACCAGAATTACTGGGATTACTGTTGTTATACATATGGGTATGATTGTACTTAAAGTAGTTAGGCTTATATCTTGGCTGTAATGTTAGCTGTTTCAAACAGCAATTACTACTAGTATAATAACTATTGCAATGCTCCTATGCTTCCAAAATCGAGGCGGCCATTGCGACGTGACGTCGAGAGGTACAAGCCTTATTGAAAATCAAAATACTGTCAGTTCAACGTAGAGCTGTTTCTACGCGTCTAGTAACAATATTTATCTATTGAAAACCATGCAAAGCAACATATCCAAATGAGCAAAAAGATATGAACGCCACTTACTTAGTTATTATTTGCGATAACCTCCAGTTATTAAATATACATGACCAAAACAACTACTGTCCACAAGAAATCTTCCCGCCAGCTGCTCGACAATGACGTGTAGCAGAGGGCCGCGTCCCAATTAGTTACTTACAATCCGGCGTTAAAGATTTTTACGTTGGAGTTTGAACAATCACAGAGCGCACTATTACATACACTTGGCCGACGAAATAAGCTGTATTAACGTTTTTACAAATGCGTCAAACGACCATTTAAATGCAAAGACAAGACGAGGGAAAACAGAAGGGAAAGGTAAAAGAAATGGAACGGTATCAACAGGACCATGTGTGGGTGTGCTCGGTTTCTGCTCCGGGTTGACCTCGTGTGTGGTGTTAATTTGGGTTTTTATTAATACGTTCAATACGTTAAGACGTTAACGTCGATGTTTCGCAATTTTTATCACGTTGGCATCATGATCGTACTACTTAAACATTACTAAAACAATATCGTTTGCTTCATTCAGCGCAAACCCTAGATTTATAAAGTCTGCAATGCCATCTTGTGGCAATGTTGTAAATCTACCGTAACTATGTTACCGAATTGCATACTGGGATATGAAGTATATTTTATGATACTACAATAGATTTAACAAATTATTTATTTAAATAACAATTACGAATGTTTATATTTTGTTAATTGCTTGTATGTATAAACTCGGGTATTGAGTTCAGTGTAAAGATTATATAATTAATCAATCAATAGCCTATACACCACAAGTTAGACTACACTACCCAGAATCAGGCAACGTTTGCGTTAGTCTCTGTAGGGGATGACAGACGCCACTGGGTTCAAGCAAAAGAATAGGGAATAATAGACATACTGCTTGGAGACAATTTTGATTGCGCGATTGGCGTCTCGGTCATAGTTTTCCAGCTAGCTATTTATTGTTCATTTCCATTCACTGTTTATTGTTTGGATTTTAGAGTAGCTTCTGCTAAAGTTTGAGGGGAATCTGCTAACAATGATAGTGGTCAGTTAGCAAGCCGGGGAGAGAATCTTATGTCCAGACGCGAGAAGCTTCGGGAGCTGGAGCGATAGCAGGCACACCCTAATCCAGGGACACCAATATAACAAAAACTATGTCTTTCAACCAACATAAAGTATCCATACATTGATCATTTGTAGGTTATTCGATTGTAGCATAACGCCTGAAAGGAGTTCCGCTGCACAGCTTTCCCGGTAGGTCTGGAATGGATATGACTTACTTATTATCATGCTACAAACAGATGCGTCTGCGAAGATAACCCTTGCCAGTCTGCCTGCTGCAGTGCCAACCAGCCGGCTTTGCACCTAGCTTGAAAGCTAGCACAAGTTTGTTATTATTCTAGATCACACCCGCTCAACCTCTACCATGAATGCGCCTGTATATACATTTGTTTCGCGTGACGACAACAGTACAGTTTATGCAGAGGTTTCAAAAATACTTCTTTCGACTGGACACTGGAAGAGATTAAAACGAGACAATCCCAGATTTAACCTGATACTGGGGGAACGGAACAGGTTACCCTTTGGACGCCTAGGTAAATTTCCATTTCCCTTTTACGTAATCGAATGAAAGAAAAACTCAGAAGACAGCTACTTAATATTGCATCTAATGTGTTAACTGTGGGCCAACAGTAGTTTATCTTTTCCATAAAATACTCTGTTGCTGTTGCTCAACTAAAAAATCAGTGCTCTATCATCTTCGATGCAAATTCCTGCCAGAGACTTGTTGACGTCTGCAGTCCAGACGAGTACACATTGTGTGTACACTGTACACATTGTGAACAGTTGATGCATTTCTTCATTTATTACATTTGTCTGGACAGGTCATGAACCCGGACTGGTGCAACTGGTCAATTATTATAGAGGTGCTGATAAACTCTGCAGAAAAGCATCCCTTGTAAAGTATGTATATTATAACACATTTCTTCAAATCGTAATGTGACTTTATTCCATGAATTAATTATTCAGTGGACATAGCATTAGCTAATAGCTGACCGCTGACCACTGCTTTACTGGGACATTCCTTACGCAGGCTAATAAAGACGAGCCCAGAGCTGTCCGACTCCTGTAACTGGTTCCCAGAGTCCTACATTATCTATCCTACCAACCTCAACACCCCGGTTGCCCCCGCTAAGAACGGCATCAGCCACTTGAAGAGCAACCCCAAGACTGACGAGCGGGAGGTTTTCCTGGCCTCCTATCATGCTAGGAAAGACAATGGGGAGGGAACTGTGTGGATTGCAAAGTCATCCGCTGGAGCCAAAGGTAAGTGTTTCTGTGTGTGCTTTGTGTGTCTGAATTAAATTAGGCATTTGTTCTTTTTTTCCCATATTATATTTGAACCATATTACTAATATAAGATGCAATACGAACTATAAAATGCAAACGTTTCAGTTGAAATATAACGTCTTCAAATTCATACAGGTGCTGGTATTTTGATATCCCATGATGCAAATCAGTTACTGGAGTACATTGATAATCAGGGGCAGGTTCACATCATTCAGAAGTACCTGGAGAAACCACTGCTGCTGGAGCCTGGCCATCGCAAGTTTGACATCAGGTAAGTCAAGCCAATGTCATGTCAAGTCCTTTCAAGAATTCTTTATTACAATGATGGTCTCAAATTACCTCATAGGCCCACAATGAGATGCATATTTCCATTCATAGCGTGAGAGTAGATAACATTACTTTCTCCAGATCATAATCATCTCCTGTGTGGTTGGTTCTGCCTGACAACGTTGCTAGGAGCTGGGTGCTGGTGGACAGTCAGTACAACATCTACCTGTACCGGGAGGGCGTGCTGCGCACCTCCTCGGACCCTTACAACAGCGCCGACCTGGACGACATGACCAGTCACCTGACCAACCACTGCATCCAGAAGGAACACTCGCAGAACTACGGCCGCTATGAGGAGGGCAACGAGTTGTTCTTTGACGAGTTCCGCCAGTACCTGCTGAGCACCCACAACGTTACCATGGAGACCACCATCTTACCTCAGATCAAGCAGATCATTAAGTAGGCCTTGTGTGTGTTTGTGTGTGTATGTGTGTGTTTGTTTTGCTTGAGCTCCTGTTTTGTTGTTTGTATTGAAAAGCTTGAAACTAGTGCATGGTCGGGTGTTTCCTCCCACTCTGTCTGTCTGTATTTATCTGCCTGCCGTTCGTCAAAACATCTCTGGCTGGGTGTGTTTGGATTATTCCTTTTTAACATGTGTTGAATCAGAATTTCATGAGAAAGTGTCACATCTAACATTTATTTATATGAACAACCGGCATTGGTTTTCATTGGTTGTCATGGTGTTTGGAAGTGGGGGGTAAAGCTGCTTTTAGTGGTCCTTTTAAGAAGATAGGATAGTTATTTACAGTACAGTGTTCCAAACAATGGGGAAAGCGGCCACTAACAACCATCTGATGCCATCTGGATCTTCCAGGAGCTGCCTGTCGTGTGTGGAGCCGTCCATCAGCACTAAGCACCTGTCCTACCAGAGCTTCCAGCTGTTCGGCTTCGACTTCATGGTGGACGAGAGCTTCAGGGTGTGGCTGATTGAGATCAATGGAGCGCCGGCCTGCGCACAGTGAGTACCGCAGTAGCCCTTGTCTCCACTTATTGATCCGTTGGTATCGGTTTGCATGCACACTGTATATACCTGTCAAGTGCTCCTCCTCTGTGTTTGTCTTCTTGGCTTGGCTTTGAGCCAAGCCT
>OMNS01063057.1:0-12792 GCA_900303225.1 Laemonema laureysi
ACGCTAACGCTCACCACGCTAACACTCACCATGCTAACACTCACCACACTAACACTCACCACGTTAATGCTCACCACGCTAACGCTCACCACGCTAACACTCACCACGCTAACGCTCACCACGCTAACACTCACCATGCTAACGCTCACCACGCTAACACTCACCATGCTAACGCTCACCATGCTAACACTCACCACGTTAATGCTCACCACGCTAACGCTCACCATGCTAACACTCACCACGCTAATGCTCACCATGCTAACTCTCACTACGCTAACACTCACCATGCTAACACTCACCACCAGCACTCTGGTTAGCCAGGTCATGCTTGGAAATGTCTACACACCGTGATAGGAATACAAGGGTTGTATAAGGTAGTTAAATACAATAAATACATTGATAAACATTCGTCTATCAATGCTATCAATGCTGTCAAATGACAGAGTTGGAGTAAGATTGTACAAGATTTCTCAGCTGTGCCCCAGAGACAGAGAGCATTGACAACAACATTTCACAACATATCTCTAATGCGGCTAGATTGAGATAAGGTTGAAAAGCAAAGTTCCCCTTTCACTACCAAAGTCGTGTGTGTGACCTACTGACTCAACTTTATAGCTGGCAGGTTTAAGCACAGAGCCCTCGTCTGCCAAGGTTCGGTCGTGTTTGCCAAAACTTCCAAACAAAGACAGCAGAATTCACTCTTGTCGCTGCTCCACACTGCGTCATTTTCCATCCCTACCACCAAAAGAAAAAGAGTGAGAGGGCTGGAGTGAGAGGGCCGGGGTGAGAGGGCCGGGGTGAGAGGGCCGGGGTGAGAGGGCCGGAGTGAGAGGGCCAGAGTGAGATGGCCGGAGTGAGAGGGCCGGAGTGAGATGGCCGGAGTGAGAGGGCCAGAGTGAGATAGCCGGAGTGAGAGGGCTGGAGTGAGAGGGCTGGTGTGAGAGGGCTGGAGTGAAAGGGCCGGGGTGAGAGAGCCGGAGTGAGAGGGCTGGTGTTTACAGAGACAGGAGAGCAGCCGTGGAGCAGCGCTGGGCAGCAGGATTTTCCTGCCTATTAGCAAGAGGCCCGGGAACAAAGAGTTTCCTCCTCCGCTGCTGTGACAGCGACCAGCCGCCCAGCTCCCAGCTCCCCGCTGCACCACTGCTGTGGGCTGGGAGCTGTTATCTGAGAGGAGCCAATCCCCTTCGCTTGGATAACGAATGCACATACAAATGCACACACACACGAGTATGCCCACGCGGCCAGAAGACATTCTCATGCACATACCCACAGACACTCACACACACAAGCATACAGACACACACTCTCACTCACAGACAAATTCAATCTCATACGTGCACACACACACACACACACACACACTTACGCATGCGTACACACCCACATACTCTTTTAAGATACACACAGACACACCCCGCGCACACACCCACATACACACGCTATCTCCCAAACTGCCATGTATTACTCAGACAGTGAATGAGTGTGTTTACGTTGTCACAATCCATCAGGATAAGTGAAAGAGATATTGAGCCTATTGGTGATTAACGCTGGGCTTGGCTGAAAGCTGAGGAGATGTTTCACTGAAGTCATTAAGAGTCTCTCCAACGGCCCTGTGTTTACACCTGGGAGATATGGATGGAGCATAATGTTGTAAACAGTCCAACTCTGGGCCTTTCAACTAAATAGACATTTAAAAGGTATGGTATAAAAACTGAAGAATATGTTATATGTTTATATTATATATTATATGTTATGTCTATATTTCATGGCTATACCACCACTACTACAGACGATATCGGGTCATATTCATTAGAAATGTGTTGTAACACTCCTGCAGTCAATTATCTCACATGCATCGTTCATCTCCTTAGAGGATGTTCTAGTCACGCTGAAGAAGCCCATTAAAGACCAGACTGCTGAACTTTTAACTTTCAATACCAGCTTTTCAACCGGGTGGGAGGTGGGGGGGGTGCCATCTGCGATGACATCATTGCAGCGGGTGCACACTGGGCACATTGAGGCCAGCAGAGGGCCGGGGCCCCGACCGCATGCTCGACTCCGAAAGGTCAAACTGACCTCATACAGCCAAGAATTGTCTGATGAAGAAGCAGGGGGGGGTTCTGCCAACTTTGTTCCTACAAACTGCTCCGGTGGTTTGGTTGTCTGGGGTTTTTGGTGCATGCAGTATAATAATAATAATAATAATAATAATTATATATCGCTGACATCTGAAGCCAACGTGCAAATAAAATTAAAAAAAACATTGAAAGTGTCCAAAGTGGGTTTTTTTATGTAAAAAATAAATGTTACCTGCAGGTCGAAGAACTTGCTGTAGCGTCTGTAGATGACATGGGAAGTAGAGTCCGAGTAAGAGACATTGATAAGGTACACCTAGAGAGAGAGAGGGGGAGAGAGAGAGAGAGAGAGGGAGGGAGGGACAACAAACACAAACAAACCAAATTCATTAGGGTGGGAAATCGTAAAGAACCCCAGACTGCATCCACACCCTAATGACCCAGACTGGGTTCACTCCTGACTAAACTCTACAGGGGTCAACAGGGGTCAAATAGGTTTGACCAAGAGGCTGTAAAAACCCCAGTATGTTTATTAACTATTACACCACAGCATGCTGAATACTTGATCCTGATTGGTCAATAGTGTTCAATAACAGGGCACCTCAGCCTTCTAACAGTTCTGAATCAATGCGCTACAAATCCAACATGAACAACAACCGTCAAATACAACTACGAACCAGATTCCTTGACAACACAAAAACAATACGTTCAAAGCACTGCAGAAGAATATTTTAATTTCAGATGATGATTAAAGTCGCTTAAAAAAACAATAACGTTTATAGATGAAAGTAACCAATATCTCATAATTGTTGGTAGCTGTGGTATAAGTGGAACAACCCACTCTGGGGTGGAGTCCTTACTGTCATGCATTGGACATGATGGAGGAAAGAGGAACAACCACACATTCATCCTTGCTGGTTAGAGGTGTGATTCACAGACACGTCACCACTGTCGTACAGGAGGTGACTGGTTTGCCTGAGTGTCGTCAACAAATCATCAGCCACTGCATTCCTGTGTGTGTCTGGCTGTGGACCTGTGAGACCAACCTACACTCTATCTTCACCTGAAACACAGACCCTGAGGTCCTGCTTGAACGAGACCCCCGCTATCACAACAAATACATTGAGTTGATCTCAGAAGTGTGGACCTTTTCCTTCTTGTCTTGTTATTTATAATAAAGCTTGGCCCGTCGTTTTCACTTTTCTTCCAGTTTCCTCTGTTTCTAGTGTTTCTAAGGGAGCGAGTCAAACAACAACATGTTGAACATCTCACTTGTCAACATGTTATTCAGGAATAATGGCTGTTGTAACAGTCAAACTAACAATACGAAATAAAGAGTTATTTTGTATGCAAACATAGTAAGCTTAGTTAATTAAAAAAACTAAGACTGGAACCAGACAGTAAATTAACCTAATCAATAAACAAACCTTTTCAAAACGAAACGTTTGGCTGTCTCCTTAGAATCATACTCCTACAGTCAGCAAAAGCATTAACAATAACCCCATGAAATATGAGTTGACCAGTAGAACCGAGGCTTTGCTGGATGTTCTGCAGATAGATCCTGCTGCACGTTGACAGAGTCAGTAACAGAGTAATTACGTATTTATTCAGTGAAACAGGCCGCTTGAAGTAGGCCTACAGCTTCCTTTGCTTGGGGCACACCTACTATAATAAACACAGCCCGTCTAATGCCATGCAAACAGAGACAGTAAGCTCTATTTTTTACTAAGGGGCTCATTAAACTCTTCACATTTAGGAAAGGGAACGCGAAATTGTACACTGTTTGGATGACCTCATCGCATAATTGTCAGTGGTGCTAAGTCTGAATGTAAACAGACGAGCTGCCAGCAGGTAGGCTACACGCAGCAGGTAGGCTACACGCCGCAGGTAGGCTACACGCCGCAGGTAGGCTACACGGGGACACACCTCCCCCCTGAAGCGGCTGTACCCCAAAGGAAGTGCGACTTGAGACAAAGGACAAAGGCTCACTTCTTTCCTCTGTGTAATCTGCTGAGGCATTTCCAGGGGCTTAGCTCATAGATAATGAGATCTCCCTTCTCGCGCCGAACACGATACAACACGATCTTGCCATTAAGGACGATCCCCAGAGGAGAGGCGCAGGGGCCCCATGGGAATACCGTTCACCAGGAGAGAGAGACAAATTGAATTGAGCCTAACTCTTAAGAGAATGAATCCCATCGCAGCTGATGGGCAAATTGATTTCTGCAGTTCCTCGGGGACCCTAACTTGTAGGCATGTGTCATGAAATGTCATGGCATCTCTATGAAAATGACACACGTCTTGTGATATGTTGTTGTTTGTATTTTAACAAGAATGTTTGTTTGGATCTGTATATTTGAAACAGCACAGTTGGCGACGCACTGTGTTGACGCGTCCGAAGAAAAGTCTGGAATATAAATACATAAATCAACTTACATAGTGTTTCGACGGGTTTCTTCTCTTCTGCACGTCCACAACTTTAACTTCAGCGACTGTTCGTAGATGCATTCTGACAGCTCACTCAGACTCTTCAACCCGCTCGAAAAGTCATGGACATTTAACCCCCTGGAAATACTGTGTCCGGGGAAAACCCGCACAAAGACGACAGAATAAAACTAGTAGAAGCAACAAGCGCGTACACGAAACGAAGCGACCCCCCAATGTCGCTTATTCCCTTCCTAAATGATATTATGCGAAAGTTGTCAAGACGGTAACGCACAGCAGGACCCTTTGGAAAGCCGCCCCTGGCTGCTGGAGAACCGTCTTGTCCCAAAGAGGGGTTGGACCATATGAAGACAGCATGGCCAAGAGAGCTGCTGACGCTCGGTTGACCATCGCCATGGGCGGTCCCAGAGAGCGACTACAACAGACAGTAGTGGTATCTGTTGTAATATTATATTTGAGACATGTATGACCTCCGGGCAAGGGGATTTATGTCCAATCCCCGCCCGTGTACACTGATTCAATTGTTCAGGAATGGTGTTGGGGGGAGCATTGATTGATATGATTATATGTTTAATTATAGGGCATGCACACATGCAGTCGTTTTTATTTTGTTTGTTTGGATTTTCAAGCGGTGGTAGGGGGTATTTGGGTTTGGTTTTAGAAGAACTATGAAAATTACAGTCGGACAAAAACCTAATGGCGTTGTCTCCACCTGGTGGAGGAAATAGGGATAAGAAATACTTGGCAATTGCCACTGTTGTTGTGCCTAACTAGTTAATTGGTGTGAATCCTGGAAGCATTCACAACATCTGATATTCTACTAAAACTCTTTAGTAGAATAACTTTAAATCTTATCTTAAAAACTTTTGTTATTATTCCGCCTTGTTTTTTGTTGTGTAACATCTTTCATCATTTTTCAACGTAGAAACGTAATTCAAACCTCAAAACGTTTCATTTTACAAATGACAAATTAGGTAATTGTTTCAAAGCTGAATGTTTAATTGTCTTTGTGAAACCGTTGTGGAGCAGATGACTGTACACCCAGGCGGTGCTAGTAATATTCAGTGGTAACGGTAAAGATAGAATGCTAAAGACTATATTTATTTTGAGGTAGTATTTGAGGTTGTATTGAATGTCATCAGTGTTAAAACTAATTAAACCCATTCCCACTTTTCCAACTATTCCTACTATTTCACCACCTTCTTAAAATTTAAAGTCAGCAATTCAGTGTCGTGTCAGCATCCAGCATTCGCACCACAATTTCTTTACAAATTGCATTCTCTAGTTAATAACACTATTGGCCTATTCTCTGCAGTGAAGCCTGGAGAGCACAGCGACAAAGTGGCCCATTGGGGGTTTGCACGGCCATGTATGTCCCAGTAAGCCTAATGGCAATTCAGCTGTTCATTTGTGAAATATTTTACATGTACATTTAGTCATTTCCCAGATGCTTTTATCCAAAGCGACTCCAGTTATATTCTTGAAGATGTAGACACATAAGCCAGTTATTAGAGCGTGTGAATCCGTGTTTTTATCAGGTCGCTCCTGTAAAGGAGATGCACAACCTCAGGCGTACCTGAATATATTAAGGTTTAATAAATTAAAAATTAACTATAGCCGACATCTGCAACAGCATGGGGACAGGTGTAATTAGAAGAAAGTAATGGAAATCATTAGTTATGTTGTATGTGCATTATATAATCTAAGTACACACACACACACACACACACACGTATATAAGTCTTATATAATAATATATTAAACATAATAATGTTGACTTGCTACTCGGCAAAGGTATTTGTTTTCATTTAGCAAATACAGTAAAATGGTACACTGCATGAAACATTGGACAGTAAAACCATGCTGTTTGTCTTGCTGTATTTATACCTCATGGGGGCGTTTAACCCCATGCTAGGCTACGTAACAGCCTTGTCTTTGACAATGTAAATGTGGGTTTTACTTACCATCTCTTTAAAGGGGAAATCGTTTGACGAAAAATGATTTATTGACATATTGACAATATTGACATATTGACACATAATGACATATTGGTGTAGCTGAAAGTCTACATTATAAAAGCCATGTGTCGCCTGCTGTTCTAATGGGCACAGTAAGGGAAAATGAAATAAAGAATATTCATGTTTAACAAATACCATTCGCAAACGGCTGTTCGTTATTCGCTAAGCCTCAAAGATGACCGTGGAAAACTTCAACCATTTTTTTTTTACTGATCGTGACGACAGGAAACGCCGCAACGCATGCGCAGTAGCACCCCAGGACGAGCACGTCTCAGAGAGAAGAGTTGCAGGATCTGGAAGACCGCTAACTTCTCTGTGATCAACCAACCGAGAGACCAAGAGCAAGGCACTGGCACTGTACCCAGTCGGTCGGAACCCACGTCTCTTATTCCATCCACGATGTAAAGGAGTTGTTTGTGGCGGATATATTTGAACCCCTGTTGTCGTTGAAACGGGAACGCTCGTCAATGATCGGTTAGTTTGTGTTCTTTGGCCGACGTAGTGTTACGATGTTACGAGTTATAAAGGAAGATACGATATAAACACTGTCTGATATATTCATAGATATATATGAATGGACCCGAGTCTTTACTGTTATTTGAAGTATTGCCCTTTGGACACTAATACGCGCGGAGTATATTTTCACGGCGGAAATATCGGAAACGTCTAGTTCTCCGGCGGAAACATGTCGTTTTTCAATTTTCGGAAGATGTTTAAATTGGGCCCAGACAAAAAGAAGAAACAGTATGAACATGTGCACCGAGACGAGGACCCGGAGGAGATCTGGGAGATCATTGGGGAGCTGGGAGACGGGGCGTTTGGGAAAGTGTTCAAGGTAAGTGTGTGACAATGATGGCCTCCATCTCCTCCTCTCTCCAGCCGATATCCTGGTGGTTTGCCTGGTCACTATCTGTTGATATGGTTTACATCCACTGATGAGCTCAACACCACCATATGTAAGCAGTGAAACAAATGTGTGCTTTAAACGCTTCCCCGTTATATTATTATTAAGTGTAATTTACAGGTATAGAGTCTGTCTGTCAATATACTTCTACCGCATGTGGTCAAAGCGCGAGGCAAACGTGATCAATATTGGTATTGATTAGTGGCATTATGTGATGCATTTGTCTCAGGGGCCTATAGTGTCATGTTACATGGTAAAATGACTTTGCTGTGACATTGACGTAAAAGTTGGCCCTGGTTCGATTGTCAACTGTTGAAAGGTGTGGCTCCACTTCCACGGCCAACAGTAGTTCAGCTTTATGTAAATACCCCTCAAGTTCTTGGTTTCAACCCAAACCAGCTCAGATTTTACGCGTTACCAGGGGTGGAACTACGGTTACATGTCAAGCTCAACAAGAGATCATTATCAATGTGTGTTGCAACAGTTAAATGTTAAGTAAAATTGGACATTTGTTCACAAGTGGT
This sequence comes from Laemonema laureysi, assembly GCA_900303225.1. NCBI lineage: Eukaryota > Metazoa > Chordata > Actinopteri > Gadiformes > Moridae > Laemonema > Laemonema laureysi. Next base: position 7,967 of record OMNS01063057.1, read on the forward strand.
TTGTTTACATAGCCCAGGGTAGTCAGGATGTTGGACTGTTTTTTTATACCCGCCAAGAGGGTGTCAGTTGGGGACTTTATACTGGTAATCAGAAGCAAAACACCGATGACTATTAGTAGCAATGAGTTAATAAGCCTATCGCTGGTTGACATGGTCTGGACTGTCTTGGTCGACAAGACTTGGACTGCCTTGGTCTCAGCCTTCCAACCTAGAAGTCACATCCGACAATGTAAAAGCGACAATGTAAATGTAGATGTAAATAATGTTACTTGTGAACAGCCCAGTCAAATCCTCGTCCAGTCAACCGCACAAACGTTACGTTGACCCTTACTCACGTTTGATTGCAGGTGTCTGTGTTTTGATATCGGGCCTGGGGAAAAAGACCGGCGCACGCCATCGTCTTTATTTCACACAATCGTCACTACATTAAAACAGAACTGTTGAATTTGGACAACGTTTTTATTTTGCCAAATTCAAGTTTTTTTATTTGCAAATGTATAGAATGAAATAATGTTTTACTAATCCTTATGCACCAGCTATAGTGTGCCTGATGTCTTGGCCTGCTGCCTGGACCTCAAGTGATTTAACCATGGCTCTTACTTGCCAGCAGTATTAATTAGCTGGCTCTATTTAAACCTTATGGACGATCTTATTGCCATCAGGAAAACTAGAGCACTTCATTTTCAAGATATTACAGAATTAGACGTGTGTGTGTGTGTGTGTGTGTGTGTGTGTGTGTGTGTGTGTGTGTGTGTGTGTGTGTGTGTGTGTGTGTGTGTGTGTGCGAGCGCACATGCGTGTGTTTGCGCACATGCATCTGCGTGCATGCGAGTTAGCCTTTAGCCTTATTACAGACTTAAAGTAGGCTACTTTATCAGTTATTTGGCAGAGAAAGTGAAACACGTTTTCACAATGTTATTGTTAACCATGCATGAATCAACATTTAGAGTTGGGAAAGGGCCCCTCCCTGACATACGTCATCACATCCTCACAAACCAGTGTCCTCACTAGCCGACGTCCTCACAAGTCTTAGCATGGGTGTTGTGATGCATTTGCCGCCATTGAAGTGGGTGTGAGGCCTGGGCCACGCCAAACTACATGAGACCGTTGGTACCAACACAAGCTAGAAACAATGTGGTTCTATTCACATAACCAGCTAGTTCACATAGCTGGATGGGCCTGCGAACCAAATACAAATATTACCTGCCAGAAAAGACTCTGCCCATGTATGCTTTGTCATGCCAGGTGAATTTAGCCTGCATACTGTCAACACTATGTGTTTGACTACCTGACTAGCCTCACTGATGCTAATTGTGTTGACGTTGTCGGTGGTACTAAAGTTGTGTTTTCATGACCACCATAACAACAACTCCCTGAGCCCACAGCCATGCTAGTTCATAGTACAGTTGGATATGTGTTTATGTTTTTTTTTCTCACAAACGCTCCCTAACCCAACTGTCATTTGAGCGATTGAAGCGTCTTTGTTCCACCCTCTGTACTGTCGTTAGCTCGGCCATAACGGCACGTTTGTCACGCGCAGAATTAGACAAAGAATGAAAGGAAGGAGTGAGAGAGAGAGAGAGCGAGAGAGGAAACGCAGAGGAAAAGACTGCTGGTACTGTAGACGCTTGCTCTAATGCTAGCACGCTCTCCCTCTTCCACGCAGTATACTTTTAGGTCAGCACACGCAGTTGTTGTTTTTTTTTTATTCTGCTCACTTGACTGAGAGTGTTTGGGTTTTATTCCTCAGAATGAAATGTCAAATGTGAAACCAACGCTCTCTTAGTACATATTACTGTGATATAATGCAGCTCCACGGAGAACTGACCTTTCTGAATGATTATTCTGAGCTCCGCATGAGTTGAGCACTCCTGTGCTGGGTGCTCTTAACTAAAATGCTGCTCACCTTTTCGTCACAAATCGCTATTACCGAGTTGTTTTGTAAATGCTAATGTTTACACACCCTGTTGTGGCTCATCAACAAACCGCTTGTTATGAAGGTCAGTCATTCACTCAGAAGAAGGCTTGTATCCTGTAGTTTAGCCTGGAAGTGATCATTGTGCGATCTAATGGTAATAAGTCCCGGTACTACCCCACCCATCATGACAAGACGACATTATGTTCACCTGCACTTATCACACCACTGTTTCCAGTGCTTTCACTCTTTTCGGTTGTATGCTCTTTTTAATGTTGTTGTTTTTTACTGAGCTACGTCTCAAGAGGATTATCTGTCAGTCCTGATGCACAATAAAGAAATGTGATTCTGAATGTAATGTAATATCCGTCTTTGTTGTTCTCCAGGCCCAGAACAAGCAGAACGGGACTCTGGCCGCCGCCAAGGTGATCGACACCAAGACGGAGGAGGAGCTGGAGGACTACATGGTGGAGATAGACATCCTGGCGTCCTGTGACCACTACCACATCGTGAAGCTGCTGGACGCCTTCTACTACGAAGGGAAGCTATGGGTGAGACCGCTCTCCCCCGCTAACACTTAGACACACTAGTTTAGGTGCGTAACGTGTTGGAAGAGAGAAATATGATGGTGTTGTTGGATGTAGAATACTGGCATTAAACGGTTAAACGATAAACGCAGCAAGATGATTACGTGACATGTGATGAGCTGGTGGTCTTCTTTTGTTTTGTGTTTTAAACTTGTGCCTTGAAAATATGGTGTGGAAATGCACCTTGCAGCTATTGTGTTCTTGACTGTTTTGATTGCATCGTTACGCAACTATTTTATTATTCAGCAGATGCTTTTACAGTGAATTCAGATGCATGTCATTAAGGAGCAGGTTGTTGAGGCATCTTGGCTCAAGGGTGTGTACCGGTAGACAGTAAACATAGGGGATCGAACCCAGTACCTTTCGGCTAGCCACTACTGGACTATCCTGCCCGCTGTGTGTTAGCTTCTTCCATGCTTTGTAAGTGGTAAACATGTTACGTTATTGGTTGAAATGTCAAGCCTGCAGTATGGACTAGTTGTCACCAGACACCAAAACAAAATTGAGCTGAGAGGAAATTACAAAAGTGAAAGTGAATTAGCCGTGTCTGTAAAATGACTGATATGATGTGTTGACATACTTGGCAAAATGAAAGTGACATTTTTATTATCGTTTGATTTGTATTTTACGCCCAGCCCATGGTTCCAGGATAGGATAATACTTTATTTATCCCAGACAGGAAATCCAGGGGACTCCTTCCTCCATTATTCCATAACACACTGTAAGACCTTCCAAACCCTTCCAAACCCTTCCAAACCCTTCCAAACCCTTACAAACCCTTACAAACCCTTACAAACCCTTACAAACCCTTAAAACCCTTCCAAACCCTTACAAACCCTTAAAACCCTTACAAACCCTTACAAACCCTTACAAACCCTTCACAAGCGCCATACGATGAGACATAATGTTGAGCTACCATTGCTAGTTAGGGCCCATTCAGTGTGTCTGTGAAGCAGAGCCCAGAGAAATGAGCTGGCTAGCTAGCTATCTAGCTAGCAGGTGGTGTCATGTAGCTGTCCCTCTGTGTGTCCTGCTGCTCATATTCATGGAGAAAGATAATGGAACAACGAGAGGTGGCCAGAGAAAGTGCCTGTGAATAATTCAGATCTGCATGAGGTCGGTCCCTCGGGTCTGTTTCACCGAGGGGCCCAGCGGACTGACTGCCCCCGTCTCAATGTGTTGGGTGTTAAGTTGAAGTGTGAGTGGATTAGGGTGTTTTTTTGTCTAAAATAAATAAATAAATATCGGTGTGCTGTTTTGAAATACTGGGTTAGGCTAACCTTTTACTTCAGAGTAGATGATGGGTAATTATTATTACCTAAATATGGTGGTGAATGGAGGCCACTGATTGAACGTTGCAGGGTTCGATTGATTCCCTTACATCCTCCCGTCCAGGACCTCTGGCTGTCCGCTAATGCGCTGGCGATGCTAATAGACGAGAAGAGATGCTGGTCAGCCACGTGGCACGGGGCCATTACCCCTGAAGTCGGCCACCGGTCAGGTTTTATCATCTTGCTAACCGCGTTAGTGGCATTGCATTATGATAATGTGATTCACCGCAGAGCTACAGGTCCGTCGGTGGTTAGCTCTATAGATGGACACGGATACGCTGCCTCGCCTCGCGTGAGACTTGGCAGATTTATGTATGGTGTTATGGTAATTAAAAAGAAAAGGCTAATCATGCTAGCGCCGTCTCTGTGCTCGTGCATCAAGCTGTGCGTCTTATTAAGTCAGTTTGGACTTAGCTTGTGGGTTGTCGTGTTGAGGTTGTGTGTGTTGCCAGTACACAGTTTGGCGACCAACACGCAAATGATTCACGTAGAATGTCTGGCTCCTGTAATGCAAATCTTGTGGCTAGATTTGAACACTTATGGTAGAAATAGTCATTATTCGCTGCTTTTGCAATGGAAATATGAAGATGAAAAGGGTGTGTGTAGCCCGGGTCAGCTGTTGGCCTGAATACAGTGACTTTTGATAGTATGATATGGAGTATGTGGTGACACTGAAACAAGGAAGTACTTTTCCGTTGAATGCATGATGAAATTCTGACACAATATATGACTTCCGCTTGTGCCAGAACACACACTGTGACAGCAGCAGCTGCTCCGGGTGCGAACCTCTCGCTCAGTACGACAGGTTGAACAACGGCCCGGTGGCTCATCCCACTAGTGTGTAACCACGCAGGCCTTGTAGCGACCGCAGGTTCGACTCCCAACCACGCAGGCCTTGTAGCGACCGCAGGTTCGACTCCCAACCACGCAGGCCTTGTAGCGACCGCAGGTTCGACTCCCAGCCACGCAGGCCTTGTAGCGACCGCTACATAT
>OMNS01063093.1:0-10098 GCA_900303225.1 Laemonema laureysi
TTGGGATAGGGTGCAATGTGTGTGAATAGTTAATGAACAGTGTGGACCCCTTGTCTTTGCCTGCAGTAGGCTGAATAATTCACATGCTCTCATTCAATACCAGAACACAAGTGTTTGACAGCAGCCATCACTGGGTTTTGTGTCTGTCTGCCAGTTAATGTTCTTCCTTCCCAGGTGGAGGTAGAGCCAGGCCTACATTGCAGCAGACCAGTCACTTTATGTCATTGCCAAACGAATTGCTGACACACTGCTTACAAATTCATAAAAATCCCTGTTTTCCTCCATAGGGTGAGTTGACTCACATTAAGTAAGGGAACTTGCCTGACGAGATTCATCCCTCCCCCAGGTTTTTCACATGAGTTATTTCAGGAGTAAATAGAGATTGTCCTGTAGCTAATTCTGGCAAACCTCTCATTTCACTTGTTTCTTTAAGAACAAAATCAGTGAATACTGTGAACTGAATTTCTGGGGTCCCTTGAGGTTGTATACGATGCTAGTGCTCGTAGAAGAAGCTAGTAGCTCTGTGTTTCCTACTGTTTATGACATGCCTACTGACATGAGGCATGTTTACACTCAGGCAAGCCTGCTGAACCATGATTCACCATAGTTAGGTGTGTCCCCCTCTCCGGGGCTGACACACACACACACTCACTCTAAGTGAGAGAACCTGTTTTGAACTGCTGTATTGCCCTGATGTTTACTCAGTTAGCGAGCAGCATGCCCACCTTTCACAATGAAACCATGAGTCACCACTGTGCTGAATAGATAAATGGCACTTTTACACAAGTCCAAGCCTCCATCCTCAGTTAACTGGCCTCGTGCAACACAGAATCTAATGAGGATTAGATGCTGTGTTGAGAAACACCGAGCTGACTCTGCGATTGCGCAACCCTCCAACCTGCTGCTCTAGTTTACTGCAGTCACCTGGAGGGCCTAGATAGGACAATGCAATCCAGACATATTCTCCCAAAACAAAAAAAACAAAAAAGACGGCTAGCTAACTGACAGATAGCTAGACAGCTAACTAGCTACTGTGTGTATGGAGGATAGTGTAGTGGTGACTAGGGTGTTAACTCCAACCTCCGGCCAAAAGGTACTGGGTTCAATCCCCAATGTTTGCAGCATACCTGTAGATACCTAACACCTCTATCTCAATCACACTGTGTCTAAATCAACTACGTTGCGGCTACTACTTAATAGTACTGTGTCATCTCCTGCCCTTGCATGAAGTGGACTAACTGAGTCCCTCAAATTTAACTGCAGCTCACAATTAAACCCACCAAGACTGAGGTCTCCTGGGCTGAATGGAGTGCTCTTGGTACACAATAGAACTGGTAGAGTTGTCTTGCTGCTCTCAGACGCTGACCGCTGATGGAGAGCCCCTCCATGCTATCGCCAGGCTCTACTCGCTGCCTGGGAGCGCATGTGACTGTGCTAATGCTGAAGAATGCTCTTGTGAATATAAATAGACCCGCCAGGCTGGGCAAATTCACTTTCATGGCTCAGAATGAGAAAACAAGCGTCCCCTTCCACACAAAAGCACTGCCATTGTTGAAGTTAAGACCCTCCCCCCTCCCCCTATCTCCTTCTTGGAAGTCCAAGGAGTCAGTTCTAATTGTGTGTGGTGGTATTTCTGAATCTCATGCTTGTGTTGGCCAGGGAGAGGCCAGCTCTGGTGCAACATGGAGGAACATGGTTTCACATGCGTTGTTTAACTGGCCAGCTAACACATGTGGGTCACAGGGGCACCCAATGGCCTGGTGTGAAATACTGCAGCCCTTGAGGAGCTGCCTATCTGGGGCCAGTCATACAGCTGCTTGGTCCAGCCGGGAAACTTACTGTATGCATGTTAATTATTGAAAGCTTGTGAATTAGAAGAGCTGTGACTGTAAATAGACACTGGCAGCAACTCATGATTGTTCACCGTCAGGTGTGGTAACTTTCATTAGCTTATACCACAGATGTTGAGGTTGGAGAGGATATGTTCTGGAGCATTTCTGGTTCCTCAGCTCTCTCTCTGTCAGTGCATCAGCTTCTATCTGATCACGGCTGATCATCACAGACTGCGTGGAAAATATGAGACAGTTTCTCAGCAGTTGGTCTGTTACTATATATAAAAACAGCCCACGTCACAGGAAGGGATGGGAAACTAAACTAAAAGAAGCCCGACTTACGCGCACGCACACACACAGTTTAGTTTAGTTAAGTTAGTTTTTGCTCAGGCCAGCCAATAATTCTGTCAATCACATTTCCCAAGTAGGCCTACACAGCCCAATGTTTATCTTTTGGAATATCGTGCAGCCCTAGATTTGAACAATACATTTTCCAGAAAGTCCTCAGGAAACCCCCACAACGGATCTCTATCTCCCTTCTTGGCCCCACAGAACACATTGTGTTGGAGGCTAGCTCGTAGCCATGGACCCCTTTAATTCAACTCTCCGGAGTACAAGAGGTAAAACAAAGGCCATGAAAACACATGGAATGGGTGTGGTTTCTTTCCTTCTCGACCTGTTGTCTTTTCATCAACTTAAAATGAAAGAGAGCAGCTCAACCCACGGTGACTTGGGCCGCTGAATCTTCCTTTTCGCTTCCAGCTTTATATAGCTTTATTACCGAGCATGAATATTTGTTTGATATCCATCCATTTTTAACATTGGTTCTCTTCTAATGTTATGGTTGGATTTAGTCCATGGATCTAGCATGCCCGTCAAATCAACTTCCGTAAGCCTGTTACTGCAATGGTGTGTAAAGCTGGAAAATGTCATTTATAATACAATATTTATTTTTAAACCACAAAATGACTGGCCGTTTTGTTTTGCATCTGCTAACTATTACGCAATGCACATGCATGGGAAGAGAAATCCCCTACAGTGTCTTATTTTAAATGTGATCAGAACTATTTTCTGTACAACACAAAGCAAGTTATGATTATGTGCTTGAATTGACAATGAATATTTAATTTCATTGACAACCCCCACCCCTAAGAACTTGATACATTTGACCCATTTCAATGCTCCACGGCCATTTTGAACACAAGAGACAAAATAGTGGGAAGGGTTAACAGCCAGACTGTCTCTAGTTGTAATGTAACTCTATGGAGTCAGTTCCTGATGATAAGCTCAAATGGGTCATTTGCTGGTCAGCTTGTTCTGTGTTATGAACGGTGTTAGGCCAGAACTTTTGATGTTGGTTTGTGTAGCTGAGGAGTATCTGTGTGCGAGACTTTGATTGATGAGGGGGACTCAATGTTAGCATGGCGAGAAACTATTTCTCTTGCACTATTGCGTCTTATCTCTTTCACACACGCCAACATCAAATATATCTTGTCTGGATATTCTCAACTGGGACGAGCCCAATTGCAGCACAAGTCCACATTTGTTTGGCTTCATCAATACCTGCTGCATCCTCCCACTGCCTCCTAACTGCCTCCCCCTACTCCACCCAAGTTGTCCAATAACTGTTCTCTAGCTGTCTGACCTATCAGGTTTCACTGTATAATCAATAATAATGCCACCTTTCTCTTATACTTTAATTGGCTGTTTGGATGCAGACAGACTGCAGTTAACATGAAACCAGTGTTACTCACAGTGTGAAACCAGTGTTACTCACAGTGTGAGTAACACTGTGCCCTGCGGGGACCTGTGCACCGGTGAAAGGTTTGAACTGTGATGAAGTTGAAGCTGTTGTGTGTTGTCATGATGACACAACACTTTTACCGCCCTACTGGACGCTGCTGTCATCTTTTAGTGTTGGCAATGTCCCCCTTTGACAGGCCTTTTAGATCAGTGTCACCATGGGAGCGACGTTGGTTTGATAATGACTGTGTGCCATGGCAGGTGGGAGGTCCTCTTGATGTGATGTCCTCTTGAGGCACCGAGGACACCCGGTGTTCCTTAGTCGCCACTCGGACCATGGTTCTATCAGCTTTCCTCATTGGTTGAGGGATGTTTCCTTATTGATGGGAAACGAGGGATCTGCATCTCTCCTTTCAAGCGCATCCATACACATGGGTGTTGCGATGTTAGGCCTAACTGGAAACTGGAAAGCCGAAGCAAAGGCGTTAAAACAGGGCTTTAACGTCACCAACAATGACTTGCACTGCGAGTCCTTTCACCTCCAGCTTTAGATCGCTTTATTACGTGAAGCGAATATTAGTTTAATATCCATTATTCTTCCAATTCGCTCGTCTAATGTTGTGGTTGGATCAAGCCTTATCTAGAGTTATCACTTCAACTTGCTTCCGTAAGCCGGTTCCCTTTTTTTTTCTCTCCACTGAATAATGGATTTGAACTTCTGGGTGAAACTTCTGAGTCGGGTACAACCCTACAAAACTGAAGACGTTACCTATTGTAACCCCCAGCGCTCCATGCTAAGCCAAGTGAGTTCTTGTTATTATGACTCATCCCAGGATTATGTTTTGTCATGTGTCTGTTCACCCCTGATGGCATTTACAGGCTGTAGTTAATGGGTGTTGCGGTAAAGTGACAGTGCTGTCTGTGGTACTCAGGTGTGTGCCGGCCCACTGACCCTGGATCACCAGGTCTGCTGTGAAACCTGACGCGATGCTGTCACTCTCGCTCTGGCTGACAGCCTCGTTTAAAACCTAGTTCCAATGCTGAAACACTGGCCTGTCATGCAGCCAGGAGCCAGCAGCCAGCACGCCTGTTAACATAACTCCCCTAGTGCAACAGCATTTGTTTTACAGGGTGTTCAACCGGGTGACTCGCAACATGCTGAATACAGACACTGACCCACCTGTCTGGACATGTGCATAGTGGAGGAACTAATTACTGTGCCAATATAACTGCTATAAGCTTGTCCCTCAGTTAACAGGGAAACTGACCCTTGTTAAAACACTGTAAATAATAGCAGCCTGATGATGGTTTTCTTGAAGGTAACCAATGTGATATAGTAACCTAGTAACCTGCTAGAAGAATAAAATATGACTGACTGTTAATAAATAAATGTCCAATGCTTGTGGAATATTATTACTGCAAGATCACCATCACAACGATGAATAACAAAGATGGACCACAATGAGAGTAGCAATGAGGGCTCGTTCTACGCACGACATTTTAAACGTTATTCCTAAACACCAACTGGCTGAGAGATGATTGTTTAGTAGTGGGTCTTGATATAAGAGCGGCCCGCTTTGTTTATCTCTTAACGTGGAACAGAGCATGTACGTCGTCCACGCTTGGATGACGTACATGATCTGGTTCAGTGATTAACCATCCACCACTTCCCCCCCCCCGCGTCACGTATTGTTGATACCTCTATATAAAAGCTTTTACCTTTATCTTAAATCCAGAAACCAAATATTAGTGTTCTTCTGAGTAACACAGTTGATTCAGTGTGGGAATGTTAGTATTATAATGCTATGGGAAGGTGCTGTAAAGGGCAGCAGTTGGCTAATGTCTCATGTGTGACACATGAATGTAGTACATGTAGATTGATGGAAAGCCCTGTAGGGCTAGAGTCTGATAGGAGATTGCTCATTCAGGTGCCTTACAAACATCACTGTTTGTTCACAATTAACTAAATAAAAGTTGGTTTGCAGTTAAATGATATACACATTGATCTCTCCATTTACTTTTTCAATGTTTAATCACAGAACATATATTTGTTCTTGGAGACTGAGCTTCGTAGGCTATTGTGGTTACCATGCCCATATCTTTAGCACTATGATATTTCTCATTTAAAACTGTATGTGTTGTTTACTCAATAATATTACTCTCTATGGCACAGTGTGTGCCTGTAGTTAACATTTGCTTTGTTAAGTTATACCCAGTGTGAGACCTATTTACAAACTCAATAGCTCCATCTGTGTGCTTATGTGTCATCACACAACACAATTCTTACCCAAATCATTACCTCTTTGTAAACTGGTATTATTAAACTCTGGAACATACAGTAGATCATATTAATTATTCAGTCGGATAAAGTTGTGTTCCCATGAAAAACTGCTTTGAAAGTTTTGAAATTTTTTTTGAAAGTTTTGAACACGGTCCAACTTGTTGACTGTAAGGGAATATCTGGAAGGGCTGGAGTTGTCAGGTGGTTGTGCAGTCAATGCTACTCTCAATAGAATACATCTTCACTGGGCGGGTGCACGTTTATTTTAACTGTCCCCAGCTCAGCACTCTGTTCTCAATAGTGAGCTCAGCGAAATATGCAAACAGCTGTGATCAAAGAGTGCTGCCTCAGCCATCACAGAGACACACTGCATACAGGCTTAAAAAGAGCCCTAATTGGGCCAAGACGCCAAATCTAAATCCCAAAAATGTCTCCAAAAGCCTGAAAGAAACATCAATGTTTTTTCCCTTGAGGTGTATTGATGCTGTGTCACAATTCAGAATACAGCTCTGTTACAGAGCCAGGAGGCCACACAGTTGACGTCGCAGATATCCAGACTTTAATCTTATTAAGTCCCACACAACTGACCTAGTTTGTTGTTTTGCTCGTAGAGGAAGGTTATAATTAATGAAGTGACTTCATGCTTGATTCTGGCGTGCTGGAATAGCCAGCATGTCTGTCCTGGTGTGTGGGGCTGTGCTCGGTGTGTTTTTGTTCTGTTTGTTTATGGACGTATCCTTCGGATTCACCCTGTGGTCACAACTTCTTTTGTTCTTTCTAGCTGCCTTTCTTTTGGCGTTCCGCTCATTCTATCTTTCCTTCCTTCCTTCCTTCCTTATATTAATTATGACCATCCCTCGATACGTCTCAGCTTTTACTTTCAGCCATTAGTGTTTTCCAGACTCTACATGTATCAGCCTGTCGTCATGAGAGTCCTATGCATGTCAGTTACATGGCTTTGGTTTGCCATAAGCCATAATTGCTGTGAGGCCACAGCTATCCAGGAAATGCTTCAAGTAAACAGACTGGTTTAAATGGGATGTTGCAATATATATTTGCTTGGAAGGGGAGAGTGAGTCGGGCTGTGTATTAACGTGGTCAAGCAGTATTTTCAGTGTGACTTGAATTAGCTTTAAAGGGTTTCCGCATGCTTGTGAGTAGGGCTGCAACCATTAGTCCATCGACCGGAAATGGTTTTTTATTTTATATTTTATAGTTTTTTTAAATTGATTAATCGTTTGTCATTCATCAAGTACAAATAACAAACATTTGCTGCTTATATTGAAGTTCAATTAATTCATCAAATATTGATATCATTATATACTAGTTTAGTTTTTCTTGGCAGATAAAGCTTGTCAGATATAGCACATTTAAGACGCTTTGGACTCTGAATACTATGAAATTAATTTCATAGTTCAAGCTGCACCAACCCACCCCCAGGCATCGTTCTGCCCGTCTCTCTGCCCTCGTATGAACCCGTCCCAGTGGATCTGTAGCTTGTTTTTAAATAGAGGACACGCTGATGCAGGTGGTGAGAGATATCTTTTTTTAGATATCAGTGTTTAGTAGTCCGTTAATGGCTATGAAGGACAGTACAGTAAACACAGGGGAGTCTGTTTCCTCTGAGAGAGAGAGAGAGAGAGAGAGAGAGAGAGAGAGAGAGAGAGGACTTAGGATGACACAACCCTCTTGTCTGACTGATAGGCAGGTGGCAGTTGATGCCGTCTGGTTTGGACACATTTATTTGGATATTGTTGTTCTTGGTACCTAGTCTGCCTCTTTTTGTTGTTCTCAGCTCAACTCTCGGCAAGAGTTTCTAAAAATACCATTGTGCGGGTGACGCGAGTTGCTGTGTGTTTATGTGTGTATCTTGGTGTGAGTGTGTGTATAGTCGCTGGTGCCCTCCCTTGTCATGCTGGTGCCCTCCCTTGTCATGCTGGTGCCCTCCCTTGTCATGCTGCACCACTTCCCTATGAGAACGACAAAACACTTTTCATAGAAATCAATGACAGATGCCATGTCTGGCACTAATCACAAGCAATTAAACCCAGACGCACGGACATCTTTGTGTGTTTGTGTGAAGATTCAATATTATGGCTGGTGGTCTATCTGGGCGATACCATGTAGTGACGGTTTAGTTGTGTTGTGTAGTGTAGATGAACATAGGGTCTATGACCTTGTTTCCCTGTATTGTTGTGCCATTAAAGACTTACACAGCAATGTTCACATCGGTACGAATTTCATTGGGCATTAATGGATTCATCGTCCACTCAAACAACACAGTGGTCATCATCCCTCCTCATCATCACCATCATATGAGGACATTTTTAATAACAGAAAGCTATAATGATAAATGTGAAACGTCATCATATGTGATGAATCGTATGCACATAACTGACAGTCCAGTTGTTACATTTCTTAAGTACCCTCATTTCACCTGAGACAGCTGCTTGTTGCTGTTTCAGTTCGACTTTTATTTACAATTAAGTATTTTAAATTGTTGTATTGTAAGTGTTTACAGTTTTAGTCGTTATATTATTATTATTATTCTTCTTCTTCTTATTATTATTATCATCATCATGTTTCCGATCTCTTGTTTTGAGCAGGGTTACTGACTGTTCATCCCAATTATTTTCAGATGACAGTCCTGCGTCACAGTTTACAAGATGGATGATATTTATTTTTATTTGACCTTGAACACGTCCTCTACCTCTTCTCCAGCCAGATGGAGAGATGGATTGTTGTAGAGACACTAGTGAATCTGTCTGTTAATGTAATCTGAGATTACAGATTGGGAGAGATCTTGGAGAAGGATCACTCTCACCCGGTGTGTTTAGGATAGACAAGTGTGTCTTCTTTGGTGCTTTTACGATTATCAGTTCAATAAAACATTTCTGTTGAAATCACTTAAAACTGTCATGACATTGATTCCCCAGAGCTCCTCTATTGCAAATATTGATCTGCCATAGTAGCTTGTAAATCATGCAGAAACAAATAGGTGTGTGTGTGTGTGTGTGTGTGTGTGTGTGTTGGGGTCAGCAGAGTCTGCGCCAGTTCTGCACGAAAATGCAAGTGGCTAACATGACACGTGTTTGCCAGCTGAACATTGTAGGACAGTACAGACTAAATGAGATCAGGTGACATGTCACATTATGAGGACTTGAAAATATATAGTTGCTCTTTATTTAGCATGAAGCCTTTTATTCAACAATAAGCTATTGTATCTTCAGTTTGAATTGTACACGTTTGGGATAATTGTGCTGCTAAGCAGTCGTTGCTTGCAGGATAATGGGTCGTAAACATGGATTATAAACGTGGTCATAACACCATTCAGAGGCAACCCAGTGCCCCAAACCTCCCCTCCAAAAGCCAGTGCAGATTTTGTGTTTGTGAAAGGGCCGATGGTTGGACGTTAAGTCTCCATGATAAACCCCCCTGCCTATTTGCAGAAACCATTAGCAACTTTGGGTGCCCCTGAATATACGGACTGCTCATTTTTGCAAATGTTCTCAGCTTCCAGTGTCAAATCGGCTCCCAGCTGAAATGCCTTTAAGTTGCCTTTGTTTATCACAGGGCTCCCTGCTTCGCTGATATTGTCGCTGACTAATGTCTTTCATTTAAGACAATTGAAGTCACAAAATGAAATGAAATAGAATTTTTAAACGACAGTTGTTGTCACTGTATGTTGCCGTGGCTACAGCAATAGTTTGTGGACCCATGCACACCACACACCACAGGACATAAAGAGTTTCTGACTAGTAGAGAGAAGTAGATCAGCTCCAAGCACTCTAACCACTCCGTCTCGGACCAGAGAATACATCACAGATTAAAAGCAACAGCGGCAATAATGACTTAGACTGTAAAGGCTCTAAGTCACGAGGGGGGGGGGGGGGCTAGTTTTGTGTGAGTGTGTGTGCGTGTGCGTGTGCGTGTGCGTGTGCCCGTACGTGCACGTGCACACTTGTACATGCGTACAGAGCATAACTTAGGCTAGTCTGTCAGCAATGAGTGACGAGCAGGCCTCTTCATTTTACCCAGAGGTCAGGGGTCAACAGCAGCCATTTAAAGGAGGAGTCACTGCTTTTTAATGAGCTCCAGGACAGCTGTTTCAGTCCACTCAGCTCCATAGAGGTTGAGAAGGCTAGCTGTACTGTATGACAGGAGAAACCATTAGTGTGTATGGGTCTCTCATTTCCCCTCCCACTTAAACCGGTGCATACTAGCAAACCTCAGCTGCCCCTA
>OMNS01063135.1:8360-21070 GCA_900303225.1 Laemonema laureysi
CCCCTCACAGGATAGGCTCCACCCCCCACATGACAGGCTCCACTCTCCATTATAGTGCCCAGTTCTACCGTCTCCGGGGATCTTGAGCAGTATGCTCCAGGTAAAGGAGTAGATGGTTGGAGATATACCGACCTGACTGTCTTCCCACCTGTCTCTATTCCTCCACCCCTAGGGTTTCTTCAGGCGAACGATCCGCCTGAAGCTGGAGTACGAGAAGTGTGAGCTCAGATGCAGGATCCACAAGAAGAACCGCAACAAGTGCCAGTACTGCCGCTTCCAGAAGTGTCTCCGTGAGGGCATGTCCCACAATGGTGAGCACACCACCGGCTCTGAATCTGGTTCGCACTCACTTTGAAGAGTGAGATTAGGGAGAGTGTATGTTGATAATATATATATATAACAGTGTAGCATATATAATGTGTAACACTGAACATGCTCTTGTTTATGTATTTTCATGTAAGCTGGGCCTTACATAGGGGGTTTACATAGCAGTTAGGAAACCAGGTTACTATTGGCTTGCCATTTTGCATGTACTGCACTGACCGATTGTTAAGTGATGAAACAATCCCTCCTCCAACCATTCCTCCTCCTCCTCCTCCAGCGATCCGCTTTGGGCGCATTCCCCAGTCGGAGAAACAGAGATTGAAGGAGGAGTTTGGGGCGGGGGGAAGGGGCGAGGAGGAGCAGACCCCCACGCCCCCCGACCACAAGGTCCTTGTGCAGCAGATCCACCAGGCTTACATGAGGAACTTCAGCATGAACAAGGACAGGGCCAGACTCATACTGACTGGCAAGACCAGCCGACCGGTAAGAGGAGGAGGAGGTGGGAGGAGGAAAAAGGGGAAAGGAGTTAAGGATATGGTTAGGAAAAGCCTTAATATAAAAAAAAAAGCATTTACACTTCATATTGAGATGCAGTTCCTCTAATGTCCTCCTTTTTTCCAGTTTACATCTCTCACCTCTCCTCCACCCTCCTCTTTCTCTCCTCTCCTCTATCTTTCTCTTTTTCCCTCTCTGTTGTTCTCCTTTCTACCTCCTTTTCTCTCTCCTCTTTTTTCTCCTTTCCTTCTCCCTCCCCTTTCCAGCCGTTTGTCATCCATGACATGGAGACCTTCCAGGCGGCAGAGCAAACCCTGGAGGTGACGGGGGCAGCGGGCCCTGACCCCGGCCCAGTTGGGAGCCTCCCGGCTAGGCAGGAGCCCCTGGTGGAGGGGCCTGGAGAGGCAGAGGCCCGGCTGTTCCTCTGCTGCCAGAGTGCTTCAGTGGAAGCAGTCACAGAGCTGACAGAGTTTGCCAAGAACATCCCCGGCTTCCTCCACCTCGACCTCAACGACCAGGTGACCGGAACACGATATATACACTTTATTCACTAGATACACTTTATTCACTGGTGTGTTCTTATGACCGGGACCATAGGGCTGTCAACACATTAATTGTCATGATTAATACAAAAACATTTTGCCATCACAAAGACATCACATACATTGAGTTTGTATCGTACATGACCAACCTGTGGCACATTCTCGTGTTGAATTTCATTTTTGGATTCAAGCACTTTTTTTAAGCACTTATTTTCAGTGTCAACATGCAATGCGATGCAAATGTTTCCGCTAACCAGTTTGTCATGGATTTCTGTATACCCACAATACCACAAATATATTTATTATTAACCCCCCCACTCATTCACACACAAGAATTCAGTAAACTCTTGTAGGCCTATTTTTGATTCATCGCTATTAATCATGTACTACTGTATGTGATTAACTCAAATTTGTAGTCGTCTGACAGCCCTAATACTTTCATTCTTATCAGATCATGTTTATTCTTATGACTGGAATGCATTACGAATGCTGTATTTACTGGTTCATTCTTATAAGAATAAGATATAAACACTTTATTCAGTCTTTTTTTCGTATGGCTGGGATACGCAGTGGCAAACCCACAACCCTTGACACTGGGCCTTCAGTGTGACAAAAAAGAGATGTACCTTATGAGTATCAAGAGCTCTACTGATGTGTGATGTATGATGCTACGATTAGCAGTCAATAAAGTTGGTCCCATTGAAGTGCAGCACGGTTTACTCCTCATCATTATTAAAACATAACATGGTGTCAGAATGAACAGAGAAGAAATGGCACAATTACAACCACCATCTCCAAGGTAATGATTCAGAAAACTGGAAAATGTGGATGCAAACATTTTAACTGTTTATGACTGCGAGTGACATTGAAGGAAAAGACGAGAAAGTACTAGTTGCTACCTTCTTGCACGTGGCTGGAGAAGAAGTGATAAAGGTTCATAATATATTTACATTCTTAACTGAATATTTAGGAAAAGTAGTTGAACAATAAGTTTCAGGAGTACTGTGATCCAAGGAACAACCCATTCGCTAGTACCAGACAGAGTAGCCTGCAGGATAAATAATGACAAGCTGAGAGCCAGGTTGCTGAGAGAGGTGGACCTCATGTTAATAGAAGTGGTTGATGTCTGGCTTTAGAGTGAATACCGCCTAGTGTATTATTATTTTGACATTTGATCTCTCTATTGAATGGTCAGGGCGAATATAATTGAATGACACCAAGCCAAACCATCGCAATTGCACCATATGGCCACCAGGTGGCAATAAAGACGTGTTCTGATTGAAGGCATTTGACTCATTTCCTATGAAACCCTCTCTTGGCTACTATACATTGATTGTAAACACTGTGAGGTTTCAAAGAGGTAACTAGAAAAAGTGAAGTTTGTTCTTAATGGTTTTTGGCCTCTAGTTCAGCGAGTCACAGAGTGATATGGTTTGGACTGTTGGAATCAGTGGAGTCTCAGCTTTCATATGGTAGTTTGTTTCAACAACAAGGCATGGAAAAGATGGCTATTACTGTGCATGTGCACGTGCACCGTTTTGAAATGCATAACTCTTGTTGTTACATGCTTATTATTGAGTTTGGGGTTGGAATTGTGTTTTATTTAGCAAACAATGGTTATGATAGACAAAACATTGAGAATCGTTGTAGTCTCATGTTTAAATGCGTTATGATGTCTTTGCTTTGGAGGATGAAGGATGAAGAGGTTAACCAAGTGCTCAATGAAGAAGGGTTCCCAAAAAATGTCTACATTGCAACAGAGGTTACAAGGATGAAGTAAAGAAATGTCTGGCTTTTGGTCAAAGTTGTCAAAAGAAAAATAATTTAGCTAAAATTTGCAAAACCAGAACCTGATGCAACGTGATCAAAAATAAATGTTTTTAGACAAGTTAGATGTAACGGTGGATGGAAAACTACAATAAGTTGACACAGTAGTCAATGAAGAGATGGAAAATCACAAGAAACAATTGCCAGAGGAAATGAAGATAAACAACGCATTTGTCCAATTCAAACTCGACGCTGGAGCAGAGTGTAATACACTGCAAGAGGAGGATTCAGCTACCTATGGACCTACTCTGACCACAAGGTCCTGCCATCACTTGCATGTACTTGACGCTGGAGCAGAGTGTAATACACTGCAAGAGGAGGATTCAGCTACCTATGGACCTACTCTCACCACAAGATCCTGCCATCACTTGCATGTACAAAGGACACAAGTTTGAGTTCCAGATAATCGAAGAACATGCACTGGCAATACTTGGATGAGTTTCATGTGAAAAGCGAGGCATAGTTAAAATAATATGTGGAGTTGAAACAGAAAACAAAGACATTGGACATGGATTCACACTAAGATCTGTTTTCTGGTTTGGACTGCATTCCAGGAAAACATCACATCCAAATTGACTCCACAGTACCACCAGTAGTACATGTCCTTAATAGCAACTGGAACTTTTCTCAGGGCAAGATAGTTGATGAACTTCACAGAATGGAAAACATGGGAGTGATAGCAAAACAGACAGCCGGCAGACTGGGTTAATAGTATGGCTGTTGTAGTGAAGCCAAAGAAAATATGTGTGTATAGATCATATAAACCTAAACAAAGTAATCAAACATGAGCATTGTCCACTGCTTACTGTAGAAGAGGTTGGATCAAGCATGCCAAATGCAAAAGTATTATCCATCCTAGATGCAAATCAAGGTTTCTGGCATATTTCCTCACTTTCACCCATTCGTACACACATTCATACCCGAACGGCGGTGTCAGCCATGCAGCAAGACAACAGTTAGCTTGTCGGGAGTTAGGGTTTGGTGTCTTGTGTCCTCTGGGGTGAGAGACCAGTGGCATATGGATCAAGAGAACTCACAGACTGTCAACACAAATACACACACATCAAAAAGGGATCACTTTCCTTTGTATATGGATGTGAAAGTACCTGTGTGGCAAAGAGGTACATGTTGAAAGTGGTCACAAACCACTGGAGAACATTTTCAATAAGACACTCCATCAAGCTCCAGTAAGGCTACAGAGAATATTACTCAGGTTACAAAGGTACAGTCTCAAAGTCAGGCATGGAAATATATATTATGTATATTACTGTATACGTTGAGGCGTGCTTACCTTAAATAACACAGTGAAGACCTACTGGGAGAATAGTCAGAGGTCAACTATGCTACACCACACCCCAGCTGCCTATCTCAGAGGAAAAACTACAAGCATTCAGGAAAGAAACACTGAAACACAAGAAGATCTGAAATGCAAATGCTGAGAGAAACAACAATGAGAGGATGTCCTAATGAAAAATCAGCTGTAGCAAAAGAAATTCAGCCATGTTGGTCATTTAATGAAGAAATCAGCTATACATCAGCTCTGTCATTCAAAGCAGCAAAAAAGCAGCATTCGTACCAAATCATATGAGACAAGAGATGCTAAAGCTAGAATATCTTAGCAATCACCTAGTACACCATAGAAACCACCTAGAACATCCTAGCAACCACCCAGTACACCATAGAAACCACCTAGAACATCTTAGCAACCACCTAGAACAGGGGTCGGCAACCCGCGGCTCTAGAGCCGCATGCGGCTCTTTAGCGCCGCCCTAGTGGCTCCCTGGAGCTTTTTCAAAAATGTATGAAAATGGAAAAAGATGGGGGGAAAAAATATATTTTTTGTTTTAATATGGTTTCTGTAGGAGGACAAACATGACACAAACATTCTTAACGTTTTCCAATGCTGTAAAAATGTGTAGAATAAATGTGTTGCCTTCATTATAAGGCTTATATAAGGCTTTTGATTTTTTGCGGCTCCAGACAGATTCGTTTTTTGTTTTTTTGGTCCAATATGGCTCTTTCAACATTTTGGGTTGCCGACCCCTGACCTAGAACATCATAGAAACCCCCTAGAACATCCTAGCAACCACCTTGAACACCATATAAACCACCTAGATAACCATAGCAACCACCTAGAACACCTTAGCAACTCCCTACAACACAATAGAAACCACCTACAACAACCTAGAGGCCATCTGGAACACCATAGAAACCACCTAGCAACCACTCAGAACACCCTAGCAATCACCCAGGACACTCTAGCAATCAACCCACAATACATCATGTTTTAGTTGGGTCAGATCACATTCACACCTAAAGCGAACAGAACGAGAGTTCACTTGGAACCGTTTTCAGTTTGTTTGTTTGTTTGGTCCACACTAGAGTTCAAATGAGCGTTCACACCACCCCAAACAAACCATAAACACTTCAGGGTTTAATTAAAGCAGACTAAACAGCTCTGGTGTGAAAGGCACTTTATTTATTAAATGCACAGTATAACACAGGGTCATTCTGGACAATGAAATTCTTGCAACAAAGCTTGGGTCAACTATGTAATTAATATAAAATATGATTATTGTTTGTTTTTTTTAATATGTACTACTTTTGATTTTATTTCATATTTTATACTTTATTTAATAAGTATATCTATATTGTATCATTGTTTCATTGTTTTACAAGTATTGAGATAAAATATAAACCAAAAAAATAAACAAATATCTCTGCTCCCCAGGTGACCCTGCTGAAGTACGGCGTGTATGAGGCCCGCTTCACCCTCCTCGCCTCCTGTATGAATAAAGATGGCCTCCTGGTGGCTCGCGGCGGCGGCTTCATCACTCGGGAGTTCCTGAAGAGTCTGCGGCGGCCCTTCAGTGACATGATGGAGCCCAAGTTCCAGTTTGCCACGCGCTTCAACGCGCTGCAGCTGGACGACAGTGACCTGGCGTTGTTCGTCTCCACCATCATCTGCTGCGGAGGTGAGGAGTGCGCCACCGCAAACCAGAGGGTTGTTTCCTTTTTTTGTTTGTTTTGTTTTGTTTCAACGACCCCCCCTCTCGTGAAAATCTGATTTTTTTGCCTCCTAAACTTTTCCATGTAGTATTTATTTTAAAATAGAAGTCACTTCAAGTGTGAAATAAGCTGTCAACAGCATAGCAGAGCACATCAGCACAATGATTCAGAAAGCCTAGATCTTTTACACAGGAATGTCTTGCTAATTTAACCATGTTTTTCTGTGTGTCACCATTTCAATTGCCACTTTTAGTGCATGTATATTTTCTGGACAGGAATGGATAGGAATGGAGCTGTAATGCATTTGGAAATATGTGTTCAAAAGAGGACGCAATGAATTCATTCATAACCCGATGCATATTTTATTCACCACATATATAATTGTTGTCATTTTATTTGTTTGAAGACACGATTAAACTAGTGTTTTGTTTTGACCGGTGTTCTCCTGATATATTTACATGGTTCTCCCACACCCGTACCAGGGCCAAGAGGGCATGAGTATGAAGAGAGATTTGTCTCGAATTATTCATACTAATAGAAGTCAACTTGTGTCTTGTAAAAGTTAACTTGTGTCCTATGTAAATTGACATTTGAATGAATGTGCAATGATTTGTCCAAATACATACATATGTATAAAAGCATAAATAATTTATGAATACATACACAATTATGTAATGTTTTATATTTTGCACAAATACCTAAAAAATATATACGTACATATATATTGTTTCCTATGTCTGTACGCATTTGCAATAAGTGTCAAATTTAAAATTTTGCTTGTGAACTGTTGAATGTTGAATTTGTGGATCAAATGACATGTGCATTCATTGACGTAGGCAAGAACTGCTGATTGTTCTTCTGTGGTGGAGTGGACCAACTCAACTCTGTGCTTACGGAGCTCTACTCAAGTACCTCAGTCTTCCCTCTCGTGTAATAATGCTTAACTACTGCAATGTACTAGGCTAATACTAATACTAATACTAATACTAATTCATAGTTTCATCATATAGAAATCTGGAAGTGACTGATTGTTTTTCAGGGAAGCAGTGATGGCATTAGCAAATTGTTTTATTTTGAGAGTGAATCACCCCAAAATATGAATTCATTTTAATTATATATACAGTATTTATTTTGTTACTACACAGGGGTTGGGGGTGGGTTAGCCCCGACAACGAGACTATTGCAGTCGCTACCCCATCCACAGATTCCTATATAATGAAACTATTAGCTTACTACTCCAGCAAATAAACACTAATTAAACTGCCCATCACATATGAGTAGTGAAGCAATATTATACAAGAGGGTATGCTTTACGGTTATTATTATGGTCAAGACTGAGGTACTTGTGCCAAGTTCTGTAAGCGCCTTGAGTTGCTCCACTCGAAGTTGAGTTGCTCCACTCCACCACAGATGTGTGTGTATGTTTTTTAAGTATTGTGCAAAATGGATTCATAAATTCAGACAGGTGACAAATTAAAGGAAAAAACAACAAAGTGTGTTCGTAAGGTGTTGGGCCATCACGTCCCACCAGAACAGCTTCAATGCTCCTTGGTCTTGACTCTACAAGTCTCTGGGACTGTACTGGAGGGGTGGAACACCATTCTTCCAGAAGATATTCCCTCATTTGGTGTTTTGATGATGGCGGTTAAGAGCGCTGTCTAACGTAGGTCCAAAATCTCCCACAGGTGTTCAATTGGGTTGAGATCTGGTGACTGCGGAGGACATAGCATATGATTCACATCATTTTCATACTCATCAAACCGTTCAGTGACCCCTCGTGCCCTATGGACAGGGGCATTGTCATCCTGGAAGAGACCACTCCCATTAGGATAGAAAAACAAATTAACAATTCAATCAGTTTGCGTTTCTCATCCTCGTTTCTCATCTCATTCTCTCCTTATTTTCTCTCCTTATATTTTCCCTCTACATCTCTCCTGTATGCTTCTACCTCTCCCCCCTTCTCTCTCCTCCCTACTTACTTCCCCCTCTCGCCTACTCTCCTCCACCTCCCCTCTCCTCTCCTCATTATCCTCTCTCCTCCAGATCGTCCAGGGTTAGTGAATGCCTCCCTGGTGGAGCGACTCCAGGAGAGCATCGTGCAGGCTCTACAACTCCACTTGGTGGCCAACCACCGTGACAACGCCTTCCTCTTCCCCAAGCTGCTGCAGAAGCTAGCTGACCTGCGTGAGCTGGTCACCGAGCATGCTCAGTTGGTG
Organism: Laemonema laureysi; assembly: GCA_900303225.1. Taxonomy (NCBI): domain Eukaryota; kingdom Metazoa; phylum Chordata; class Actinopteri; order Gadiformes; family Moridae; genus Laemonema; species Laemonema laureysi. Next base: position 16,774 of record OMNS01063135.1, read on the forward strand.
CAGGACATCGAGACGACGGAGGACACATCTCTCCATCCGCTGCTGCAAGAGATTTACAGGGACATGTACTGAGTTAGAGAGAGACATGTACTGATTTACAGGGACATGTACTGAGTTAGAGAGAGACATGTACTGATTTACAGGGACATGTACTGAGTTAGAGAGACACAAGTACTAATTTACAGTGACATGAGTTTGAGAGAGCTAATACGTGAGGCAAAGCACTGCAGCTTCTAGTTGCTGCTTGTTGGAGTTTACAATATTGCTGACGGAAGTGCTTAAAACTGGACCCAATGGGCTATTCTGTCTAGCATGATTCTAGAGTGTAGACACCATTATATTCACAGGCTGTCTAGCATGATTCCAGAGACACCATTATTCCACAAACTGCTTCAGGATTGCCTATGTCTGCTTCTTCCTGTAGCGATCTAGCTGCTAGAATGGAAGGCAAGCCTGTGAGTGTTTGAAAATATATGGAAAAAAAGGAGTTCAGGTTGTATTGATACAAAAAAGTTTAATTTGAAACTGAACTACTACCTACACCAGCATGGTGTAGGTACATGGAGTTCACCTGTTGTCCCGTCCTTTTTGACATGCCGTCGATGCCCCAACCTGGGCTGTTCCATCACATGTTGCAATGGGTGTGTGATGCCTCACTGCATTCCCAGCGCCCGGTTGGGCCGTACCGTTACAGTGATGTGAGGGCCGTACCGTGACAGTAATGTGAGGGCCGTACCGTGACAGTGATGTGAGGGCCGTACCGTGACAGTGATGTGAGGGCCGTACCGTGACAGTGATGTGAGGGCCGTACCGTTACAGTGATGTGAGGGCCGTACCGTGACAGTGATGTGAGGGCCGTACCGTGACAGTGATGTGAGGGCCGTACCGTGACAGTGATGTGAGGGCCGTACCGTGACAGTGATGTGAGGGCCGTACCGTTACAGTGATGTGAGGGCCGTACCGTGACAGTGATGTGAGGGCCGTACCGTTACAGTGATGTGAGGGCCGTACCGTGACAGTGATGTGAGGGCCGTACCGTGACAGTGATGTGAGGACCGTACCGTGACAGTGATGTGAGGGCCGTACCGTTACAGTGATGTGAGGGCCGTACCGTGACAGTGATGTGAGTTATTCACCTTAAATGTCCGCCCATTTTCTGCTGCTGCTTTTTTTTTAAATCTTCCCTCGATTTCTGCTTACCATGCAAATCCAATATAAAGCTAGATGCAAAACTAACTATTATCAACAATAATTACCATGTTTGATCAAATAATGTGTATATCCAAAAAATATTTCTTGCATATGCTACATGATTTCAATAGAATTTAAGAAGGATGTGACTGAAATGGAGCTTTAAGGAGTCTTACTCTTTCCTTGAGGTGGCTGTAAATGTAGGGTACCATGGCAGGAACACTGTGATCGTCTTTGTTCATATTAACCAGAAAAATACTTATGTCAGCCACTCATGGAATGCTATGCTACTCATGATCTAGTGAATAATTACACAATTACATGCTAATGGTTGTACACAGTAAGTTCAATGAAAGAAAGTCTGGTTTTATGAATCGTGCACATCGCTACCAGAAATCCAAAGACAACCATTATGTAGGTGCTCACTTTCTTGTTGCTTGGAAAAACAAGGTGAATAGAGGCCAAACAACCAAGCTGATCTTGCTTAAAGAATCCTCAACACACGTTTTTGAGGATTGAACCAGCAACCCTCCGACTGCCTGCTTTGTCTTCTGGGCTTCTCATGCCGAGAGAGGAGATCTGTAGGTCAACCTCTACAGATGTGCTTGTAGATACTAAACCTTTCAGCATGGCCATGTAATGTTGATGGAAACATTTTAATGATGATTTGATATAATGATAATTTTCTACAGTGTATGCACATATATGCTATATTTCTAGGTCATCTTCAGGGTATGGACTGAGTGAAGCTATGACACTCTGGCTTCAGAGACAGCCTCTCTATTTACGTGAACTCACCTGGGCAGCTGAACCCAGCTAGCAAGGTGTGATCACAGACAACTGTTGCTCTGGAGTTGCTGCAATATGGAACACACACTATATACTGAATACTATAATACCTCAGAACAGATGGCACACACACACGCACACAGCATTTGGGAACAATAATGTAAAGATTGACTTCTACTTCTAAGTGGAATAGCAGCATACCGTCTCTACATCAACTTATGGTTAATTTATGATAGATTAGTTGAGGAGGTTTGCATATATGTTTATTGCATGACTCATAAAGATTACCAGACGTCACTTAATTAGTGACTGTTGGCGGACTCCGCTCAGAACCACCAGTGTAGAGTTGAATTTTGTGTGGCTATTCCACACAAAATTCTCATGATGAACTTTCATGATGTTTCTGTATGAAATGCTCACCATCATAGCCTGACTAATTTGGCTCACTATACATATTTACAGGCATGTCCAGCGATCTGGCAGTAGATTGCTTTGTTTTGTAAATATAGAAAGAATGTTCTGAATGGAAAGGACAGCTGTGTTCAGGGAAGGTTTCATTCAAGTAGTTTAGTACTAAATCAATAAACTAATGTTATGGATATCGTTTCTCATTTAATTACATGTAAGTATACTGTGATTTTTTTTTTGTTTACATACATGTATTGTATTTAACTTCTTATGTTCATCCTTTGGTAATGATGCTGTCATTAGTAACTAAATAATAAAAAATCATAATATGACTGTTTGGTATCTGTGGAGTCCCTAATGGGAGAGAATTATTATTTATTTTTTATTTTCAATAATAATTTCAAATAATACATTTTAGATTTTTCCTCAATAGTATTGTGTTCTCTCACACACAAACACGTTTGGCTGGTTTAAAAGGCTTAGCTAGAGTATGCAAATTTGAGGAGCTACAAGATGAGATGTTACAGGAACATAGTATCTCTATTGGATGAATCCGATGACAATAAAATCCGCTATGCATCATGGTAAATAGTGAAGAAATACGTGTGCATCAGTTTTGCATTATTTTACAGTGCATTATGGGTATTAAGTGGTGCATTATATATCGAACCAGATTTGTACACTCAGGCCCAGTTAAGATTCCTTTACTCCTATTCCTTTAAGGTTGGAAATCAGGCTGGTTCCTTGAGTATCGAGCGCAGGCACTAAATCCAAGTATGTATTTCTGCAGACCGGAGCTTTTTGTTGTATTGAACTTTAACTTATATTTCTAAATAACGTATGAATATCAACTATGAAGATGTTTACACCATTTCAGCATCATTATAACAAATTTGCCTCTGAAACTTTTTACTTTGGTTTTTGCATAGCTGTTGCAAAAACCTTCATTGTATTTACCCTTTGTTAGATTTTTATGAAATGTGTGCTGTGTTAAATTAGAGATCTCGCTGAACCAAATGGGGTTTCACAAAACGAAATGAAAACCAAAATCATTGCAAGTTTATTTCCCACACAGAGTACCACCAAACATGCATTTGATTTAGAGATTCTTAACATAAACACAGTCGAAACAAAGGTCCATGTATTCTTGGTACTCAAAGATGATCAAGAAGGGGTCCTTGTCCTCATCACCCTCCTTCAGGGCCACCTGCCTTTCCTCCTCATCCATCTCCTCAAACGTTGGCTCTGTGACTTTGCTGCTGAAGAAATCGTTGTTGCTGTGGATCCAGAGCACAGCCATGTGGACGTCTCTTATTATGCCGGGCTCCTGCTTAGACAAAAAAGGAAAAACACCCGAGTAGCATTGAAGTGACAGACAACCTTATCCACGATTGAAGATTCTTGGAGTTCTGGAAAAGGGAGGAACATCTAAAAACAATCTCTGGCCATGTTCCTAAAGTATGCTGGAATAATATTCAAAATTCTACAGAATTCCATACAATATTATATGTCAGATACCCAGTTAAATATGTGATGAAGGCAAATTGAGTACATACACATATACAATAAGTACATCTAAACCAATAATGAGGGCTTTAAGTAAAAAACTGTTTTGGACCATACTGTATATTCATAAAGACAACCAATTGAAAACCATTGAAACAGCCTGACAACCAACCCCATGATGATGTCCTTTGTCACAAGGTGTCTTGTCACCTTTTCATGAATTAAACTACACAGATAAAAGGCATACCCACTTTCACCCAAAACCTTTTACTAATATAAATGTACTCTTATCTACATAAAAGTAAAAAGTGTGACAACCAACCACGGTCTCACGCTAGGTACATTGAATTACGTGTGTATTCATATCGCATCATAGCATAACTCATTTTCACATTAAGGTCAC
>OMNS01063683.1:15678-29129 GCA_900303225.1 Laemonema laureysi
CCCTTTGTCTGTTAATGGGAATGGGAAGTGGTCCAAAAACAACATCCTCACACCGAGCACATGACCCATTGCATGTTTCAAGGAAACGCAAACTAACACCAGTATACTTTGATCTATTCTGGCCTATTGGAAGCCCGTTCACAGAGGCGTCATCGCAGGACAAACACAGGTGTCACTCAAAACAATGATTATGTGTCTGCTACTTTTATGTACCAGGGCACGGGTAGCAGACTTCTCTCCACTAGTTTAGTCTACTGACGCCTCTGTGAAAAGGGTCTATTGGTGGTAAACAGCTCTAGGCAGCCAGACAGCTAGTGTGTATTAAGCATATATAAGCATATGTTCCAAAACTTAGTCTTAGCCTTTTGTATTGCTACATTATCATCATTACATTATTACAAAATGAAACCCCTCACACTATAATGTCTTTAACCATCAATGTCAAACCATCTGTAGCCAACACAGGGTGTGTGAGCTAGCCGAGACCAATAGCGAGCCAGTGTTTTTTTTATAATTGCCTTACTCCATGTAAATAACCCCCCACTGCTCTGGGTACTCTGCACACTGAAAAAAAAACCCTCATCGAAGTACAACAAGATGCACCTGGGCTCTGTTGCCGCACAGGACAAACACAGACTGGCTGCAGTCACTGGGCGCATACATACAATGGTATGCAAATGTGGCCGCACAAAAAAGATCCACCCCAACCGGGCCAAAAACAAGCTCCCATCCGTGCAAGATATAAAAAAAAACACAACAAACAGATTCGCCAGATAGAAGCGCTTCGCTGGAATCAAAGGAGATCAGTCATGATGGCGCCAAACGTGAAATAGTTGCATGGTAGTCGCACTCTCGCAAACGTTTTAGAGTTGACAACGGTACAAAACACATGCGCCGTACCTGGAACTCTGGGAGAGACCACAGCTCCATCCAGGCCTGCTCCATCTCCGGAGCTCTCCGGTCGGAGATGACGGGCGCCGGGGAGAGCAGGGCCTGGGGTAGAGCCGGCTGCTTAGAAGACATGGACAGGATGAGGTGGTTGTTGCTGCTGCTGCTGGGGTCTGGAGCCACGGCAGTGTCCAGGCAGGCAGAGGGGTGCTATGAATCACACACACACACACACACACACACACACACACACACACACACAAACACAGAGCTTGATTAGAATAGTACAGACCTTTTGGATGAGGGAGGCGTGTCGTACATGTGATACACGTGGTAATACTCCAAAGTGAGGCATTGCTCCTTACCTCCACGGTCTCCCCGAGTGGGAACGTCTCTGCTAGCAGCTGCATGCATTCGTCAAATGACATGGAGTCATTGCCTTCCGGGAAGTTCACATTCTGCGGGATGGATACGGTATCACTTTAAATAGAAAACTACAGTATGGACTCAGCATAATGGAGGTTGTTTTTTTTTGTGCGGCCCAAATCACATAAAGAAAGAAACCGGTGTGAAATGTTAAAAAGCTGCAGAGCCACCTGTGCTCTCCACCTGTGTTTTCTTAACTTGCACAGGATGAGGCGGTAACCTAGCGACTATGTGACACACACTAGGCTAGCATCCAATAACGGAGCGACGGGAGCTGGTAGAGGGGGAGGAGGAGAGACGACGAGAGGCGCCGCCCTTGAAAAACCCCCCTAAAATAAGCCCTGTCCTCGCGCGCACGTACGTACCTGCGTAACCTCTGGTGGAGCCGCGGTCGCCTGCGTCGCGGTCGCCGGCTGCAGAGCGCCGGTCAGCGGCCGGGGGATGTACTCGCCCGTCTCCTCATCCAGCTGCAGCTGGGCCAGCAGCGCCTTCTCCTCCTCCCGCAGCTGCTGCTGCTTCTTCTCCTCCTCCTGCTCGCGCCTCCTCTGCAGCTCGTGCTCCTTTTGGCGGTGACTGTAGTCGAACACCTCGCGCCGGGCTCCCAGGTCCACGTCTTGTCGCCACAGGATGTCGATCAGCTCCATGTCCTGGAAAGGGACACCACAGGCATTTTTTTGTTTTTTTTTCCTCTCAGAAGGAGCCAAGCGAGTCACGAGTCACCCCCTCCTCCACCACCACCACCACTCCCTCCCTCCACCTTGTGTTTATCTGCAGCAGCGGAGAGTAGCATGGCAAGCCCAGAACAAGGAAAGATTGTCCCTGGCTCCCTGCTACTGCTGTTGCTGTGTTGGAGCATAGCTGCGGCACCTGCCACACCCTGTCCCTTGGTATCGGTACGTTGTAGACAACGTAGGCAGTAATGTCATGTGGACCAAGCATTATGAATAATAGATGCGCTTCTCCATTCCCCCTGTTACCGTAACACACCAGCAACCAACAATGCCTGTGTTTGTAACATTTGGCGAGAGAGAGAGAGAGAGAGAGAGAGAGAGAGAACTTTTTTTGTTTCATAATTTCTTTTGTGTTTTAAATGTGTCTGTTAACAGTGTAAGCCAATTATATCATGGCACAAAACCTCCATATGCCTAAAACTATATAATTCAACCAAGTTAATGTGGAGAGTAAAAAAAACAACTCTTTTTAAGCATTGTTTCAAACAAAATATCAGTTTTTGCATGTGTGTAACTTATATAATATCTCCTTTAATCAATCAGTTGGTAATATATACCAACGACACACCACTGATGGTGCTACCAATGAGTTACGACTATAATAGTTTAATAAATATCAGAATGTATACAGCAAGTTGTCCTGAGCAACAGATGTATTGGTTCAGAGTTTCAGACTGTGTATATACAGTATGTAAGAATATTGTTGATATTTCAACCCCCAGAGGATGTGTGTGTGCACATATTTGTCTGTAGTATCCAGATACACACTAGCTAGAACCTTATGAAACTTCATGTTTTTACAGAAGGAAACCTTTCAGAAGATATTGGGTTTGGTTAGGTATTGGGTCTTTGCAGAGGAGAAAAAACAACAACCTAGATAGTTTTCTAATGAAATACAACCATATCAAAATGAACTGAATTATTTCAACGATGATCATATAAGGCAATAGTGGCTAGTTAGTTACAGACAAAATGTTGAAGGCATGTCTGTTTCTGGCGACAATCGTCTGTTGCAACAGGATGCAGACACAAGAACCCCCCCCCCCCCATGTCAACTCTTAACCCTTGTTACCTCACTGTTGCATCATATTCTGTATAAGGACATGAGCACTTAAGGATTAATGTCACTAAAGCTTCTGCCGATTATTTAAAAAAAAGAAGGTACAAAAAAGCCGGGAAAGCAGACTGACAACATTGCTGAAGGAATGAGGAAGTATCTAATAATGTCTGGGATGGGTCACATAAACACCTATTGTGGTCACTGGCCAGCCATGTTTTCTACACTGAATAACCACATTGTGTCCATTGGTCACACGTAACATCAGACATCATCCGAGGGACACTGACTAAATATATTTCCTATTTAAAGGATGACAGTTAATCCAGTAAGGATTAATCCCACACGGTATTTATCAGGCATTGTGTTTCGAGCTCAGAACCGTATGAAGCCAATTGTATTTCTATAATCATTACTTTTACTGTATTACTTTTTAAGTTCATTAAAACTAAGTTTATTAAAACATCAGCATAAATGATTTAGACGTGTGCTGTGGGTGTTATCACAGGGTCCGGTAAATTCACCGCTGGCACTCGAACAAGGAAATTGGCACGTGAGACGTCAATTGAGATGTCCCGGATCCGCCGACACGTCAGACGGCCATCCAGATAGATCATCCACATCACATGAACAAGTTAATAAATATGTGGACAAACGTCTGTTTAGTAGCCTATTCGCTCGCTGCCTTTTAGGTTGTGTAAGTTGTTTAGTACGGAAGCGTATTGCTGCCACGCCAGAAAAAAAGAAAGCGTGAAAGGTGTATTGTTATTTTTTTTAAAGAAGCTATTTTCACATTATTACGACATACACACGTATCACGTTGTAATAAGAAACGTTTCTTGTTATAACAATACACGATTTATCTTGTTATAACGTCAAACGTTTCACCTTTAAAACGAGATAAGTCGGTACCGGACGAGGTGGACCGCCCGTGATACTCCGGTTGTGAACTGGCACTTGGTTTTTTGTAATGAACTGGCATCACCGTGGCCAAAACCTTCTTAGTGTGCCATACTTATCACAATATCATCCATACCATTTAACAATACAAGTTATCACGTTATAACGTGAAAATAATCTTGTTATAACAATACACCTTTCACGTTGTAACGTGACACTGACCCGCTTTTCTTTTTCTGGCGTGGCAGCAATACGCTTCCGTGGTTTGGATAACATGGGGGCCCTCAACATGAGTTCACCTGGGACCAGAGGTTTCAGTGGTCATTCACCCTTGAGCAAGGATGATGAAATACAGGTGCACGTTCAAAAGCCACCACGCACACAGCCACCGCGAATCACTCCAACAACATATAGCAACAACATATAGCCAAGACTACCTGCCTCAAAGCAAAGGCAAACAAACTTTAATCTAAAATAAACACCGTTAATTTACATTACCTATTATATAACATTAAATGATTTATGTTTGGACATATGTTTGGTCGAATATATTTTCCCTCTAGCTATGGGCCTATTATAAAACTAGTCAAATAACGCAATTACACATGCGCGCGCGCGCGCACACTCACACATACACACACACACACACACACACACACACACACAGGATCGTAAGATCAGATCACATGCGAATGGGCTGTGGAGGGGAGGGGAGGGGTGGGCTGACCAATATCCATGAAAAGCTCAGAGAACGCAAATTACAGGAATTACTCCGGTTATTGTGTTATTGTCTGGCCTAGGCCTACTTGGTTTCGCTGTCACTTTGTTTTGTTATATAACTTTGTGTAGTAGCCAACAGTATAGAAACATCTAGAAGACTAAGCCATTTTTGTTTTTGATTCGCAGTGTGGGCTAACCAAGGCGACAATGTTTCAATGACTTACAGGATAGAATAGCTGCCAAACAATCAGGCCAATACGAAAATAGAAATAAACTCCAGCTACACTTCCTTTCATTGGTTACGTATTAGGTCTCCTGACGCCACTATTTTAACTACGCACAGGTTGGGCCTGGGCGACATGAATGTCAAATGGAAATATCTCGCAAAGATCCAACCTTGCTGGCCCACATTCGCCAAATAAGGTGACATCTAAGAGGATAACAACTAGGAAGACCACCACACATCTGACCGACTGTGTATGACAATCATATGACAATCCGCTGTTACGTATTTACCTGTTGACTGGGATGCATTTCAGGCACCTCGATTTCCATCATCATGGAGCTCTGTGTAAAAACGCCTTATGATGAAATAAAATGTATTGAATTCCTTAATATCAGTTCCGAATTGAGTCAGACTAGGTCCAACGCCTCGACAGTGAGGAGGAAATATTGCTTCTAATGTAACAAAATTACGGAAAACAACGAGGAGACTCTAGCCCCGCCTACAGGTTGCCGCAGCCAATCACTGGCCTTTAGACAGCAGCGGTGGGATCGTCCCCTCGGTCTCGTCCTATGAAACGTCCAGGGCTGTGCCTGCACTCACAGTCCACTAGGGCGAGTCTGTGAGAGTCGTTATCAGATCTCTCATCCAACCCCCACCCTCCCATTGCTTTTCTGTATATATATGCCTATATAGCTATTTAGACGGTAGAGGTTGTGTTAGGTTATGTATTTCAACATGTGTAGGCATGCCGATATAAAGTTCACATAGACCTGAAAAAAATTAAGAATCAATGAATTGGCAACATTCAAATGCAAATAAATGTAGCTTGATTTAAAACACACATACACATAGGCCTAAGTAGGCTAGTTAGTCCTGGATAACGTAGCCTAGGCCCACTTCGTAGCGTTAGTGAAGTGGTAAAAAGGGCTTACGTCGAAACATTTGGTGAGGTAGTTTAGCGACCCCTTCTGGCTGCAATGACCAGGAGATAAAGGCCCTTGGGCCCCAATGCTCCAGTGTGAGACACATCTCGACCCGCGGGTTAACGGTTAACCACGCGCTTGCCTTTGTCGCAAAGGCATTGTAGAGCCTCAAGGCTTTCAGGTGCTTGACTACTAAATAACAATACACTTCGTATATATCCATTTAGCATTTTAATGGAAATTAATTAGCCTCAATCTACATATGGTCTACTTGTTCTTTCCGATTGTACAAATGCACCATGTATGATTGCATTTGTGAAACTCATTGTGAACAAAGATTAAGCCATATATTTCACGCGTAAATAGTAGCCTAATCGGCATGTAAGAAGTGCGAATGCAATATCCTACAAGAGTTTGAAAATCGCCAAGGTATAATAGGCTTCGTGGTCTTTCTGTCACCTCACTGTCAAGAACGTCACATTTTGTGCAGCCCGTGCAAAGTGCCACTCTGCGAAACTACCAAAAGGGTAAAATAGTAACAGGGATATTTTTTCTTATGCGCGTTCACGGACACGCGTTCACGTTTGGCAGCTCCACGTCGACATTCTTCCAGCTGCAGAGAGAGTGAACTGCACGCGACTGGAAGAAGAAAGGTAGAAGCAGCGCAAGGTACCTTACGAATAGCGTTCCGAGTCCGCATATGGACATCTAACGCATTGTCAAGGGGCCTTTTCCTTGTAGTCTTGGCATGACACGTAGCCTAATATTTCCAGATCTCTCTCTCTCTGCTTTTGCCTTTTATAATCTACTGTATGCCCTCGTGCTGGATCGCAGCTGGTCTCTTTGCGTCTACCTCTATCAGGTACGGTATACGACTTTAAAAACTTTAGTTCTATGCGTTTCATTAACGCTGAAAACTTTTTTTCGCAATAGAAACACACTTTTGTTTTTGTTTTGCAATTTCCTCGATGCACGCCGAAGATTGCTCATTATTAACGCGGTTAAAGTGGCAAGTGTCCGAAATAACTATGAACGTACAGAAGTCAAAACGGTTATAAAACTTAGATTGTGTGTGTTGCATAGCACATTTTACACGTTTAGGGCCTCATTTGCTACGCTGTTTATCTAGCCACTTCGTTTTTTGTGTGCCAATTATTTCTTGCCATCTTTCAAAAGGTTTTTTTAATCAACAGGTAGGCTCTAGCATTGGTATAGGCCTACAAAACCACACCGATGTAGATCAGAAGTAGTTCTACCAACTCTATGTGTGGTTTCAATAGTGAGGAGTTGGTCATGTCAGCTGTTAGGCAGAGTGGCCTAAATGTTTACTCTCCAACCTTGATTATTAGTCAAGGTTGAAGAGGTGAGTATAAAGACAGGTCTTTGGTAAACCAATGTGAAGGCCCATACTTGAAGTAATTGATTAAAGGAGATATCTTACCCATATGTCTGTGTGGTCTGCAGAGGCCTAGTGCTTTTCGGCTTTTACTGTTATATGAGCAACATGTACAGTTTTTATAACAAGAGCTTTGACTTTTGAGAAGGAGGGCGGTGAAAAATACAACGTTGAACACTTTCTACGAAACGAAGTAAAAACTAGGCGAAATAAAATATGGTCATTCAAGTGTTTCAAGTGTTGTGTTTCTGCATTGCCACAGGGTCATGGAGTACGAGGCCTTTCTCTCTCACGCTGTGGAATGGCCTGCATCCCCAAAGACTGTGAGGTGGCACTGTGGCTTCCAAAATAAAGTTCTGTGATACACTCAGACTGTAATTGACCGGTAGTCAGTGCATTACAGAACTTTGTTTTGGGAGTAAATATTAACTGGGAACAAACCGTCTGGAATGTGTAAGATTGTCTTCCCAGGTGGAGCACCATTTGATTTAACGTGCAATTGTTGTTTTTTCCAAATAAACGTTGGTTCTTGATGCAGTGCTGTTGTTTGAAGTATTTTATTAAATGGGTCCATTAATAATGTACTGTTAATTAGCTGTTGCTTGTGATGGCTATAAGTCACAGTGTTCATATCAATAAGTATGAGTGCCATATGCAAACAAGTCACATTTGTCATGTGACTTGTAGAAGAGGGGCAGAAAGGCAAACTTTAAGGTAAAATGGCTTCAGGTTACTAACGATTACCAGGTATTCTACAACGTTTAGTAGGCCTACAAGCAAGCTTTTACCAAAAACACATTTTATGAAGTTTTTTGAAGACTACAGGGACAGCCTATGGGTTTCTTTGCTTAGTTAATTTGACCTTTTCCTACAAATGTAAAATATTACGTTTAGCACATAAACATTCTGAGTAATCAGGGCTCTAATATAAGCCCAAGTTGTGTGTCAATTCGAGTAATTTGCAAAGTTACAAATTATTATTTAGCTGGTCCCCTAGCAGAGTGCCAAGTGTCACTCCACATCGCAAAGCATGACGGGAAGCGCTGACCTCACATCCTACTAACATGCAGTCCTGGGCGTTCCGTCGTGAGATGAGAACGCCTGGAACGGGATGCTCCAAGTGAGCGTTAGTGGCGAGAGAGAGGGCGGGACTTTCATTTACATGGGTTTAGCGGCGAGAGAGGGAGGGACTTCCGATAGAGGGATATCTGATACATCGTTCGCATATTGCTTTGTTAACATTTTTTATTCTCCCTGTCGTTTTTCTTCTTGTTATGTTCATTTTATTCTCACTCCGGGGACTGTTTACTGGTGTATACTGCCCATGGTAAGTAAGAGACCGGAAATTGCGTGCCGGGGACCGGGATAACGCTACAATCCAGGATCCCCACTCAGCCTACATCCAACAGTATTTGCACTGATCTGACAGCCGCCGCCGCTCCCTCCTTTCACAAATACGGAAGCAGCATGGCGTCGGACGGCAGCAGCAGCATCCCCGACAGGCAACAAATCGCCCAGCAAAGACTGAGGATAATCGCCGGGCATCTACAGAAACCCCTAGACACCGATGGGGACATTAAAGCCCTCGAATGCAACGCCCAAGACAACCAGCCCAGTGCCGCGAACACGAAGACGGTGCCGAGGAGGAGGTAAGTGCGGCGGTCCACCGGTAACACAACTGGATGGGTGGAGGGTCCTTCCTTCCGTGCTGATTGAGTGTACGAGTACTCCAGTAGACACAATACTAGCCCACTGGCTAGCTCACATATACCAAAGAGATTTATTTTATATGTTAGATGTATTGTTGTAGTAGGTGTTTGGGTGTATTGTACAGCCATCTTATGGGTAGCCTGTTTGCTAGCAATCATGGTTGGAGTGGTTCATGGTATCGGTGGGGGCGGTTGGATTCCTTCTAAGTATCGTATCGCCTTAGGGTTTATTTGACTAGAATTGTGGTTAATTCAGGTTAACTGGGATTCTTCTTAGTTGTTGTTCAGGTGAATGTCTTATCGGTCTCTTGATGTCATGAATTGTTCGGGGTTGACTTTGTTTGGTAGTCGTCAAGCAGGTTTAATTATACGATGCTATGTTGGTGTGTGTAAACATAGCAAATACATTCTGCAATGTGACTTCTCCGAGCCAAATGTGTTGGCATGTTGGGTCTCATTCCATCGCATTGCAGTTTAGAAGTATTGGATCGTTTGTAAAGGCAATGTTGTTTGTTAACCATTTAGTGTGCTATACAGATGTTTAGACATGTTACAGATTTCCATAACTTCACATGTGCAATTCCTAACAATTTGCAGAAATGTCAAACTTTTGCGACTCCTATTGTGATCGGATTGGTTACGACGAGCAGTCGTATGACTTTCAACCTATGAGGGGCTGGATTCCTCTTAACGGGCAGAAAAGATGTACTGACATCTAGTGTCAGCCTGGTAACATTGTTTACAATATGTCCACATTCTTTGGATTGAAATCTCCTAAATTAATGGTTAATTTGCTGGAACAAACATAACAGTGTCAGGTAGGCTATATTTATCTTGTAGGCTGCATTCAAGTTGTTGTGCTGCTATGCCTACCAGTGTTCTGGTCTACGTGACATTTACAGAAAGTACATTGAGTTTCTGTCTGTGAGTTTGTTTGTATTCAAACCATGGACTGACTCAGAGATGTGGCGTACAGAATGTGAAATGTGCAGACGTTAACAAGAAGCGTTTGTAGCTTGGGAAGAAACTATAAGCATTGGGCGATGAAGTCTACAGACAACATGAGAAGAGCCCGTTGTTTGCCTGTAAGGAGGAACAGCAGTGTTGTGTTCAAGTTCCATTCTCCATTTGTAATAGAGATGTAATGTGTGTGTAGTTTGGTTTCATTGGTTTCCATGGTTTCCTTATTTTTTTTTTTACCTTAGCACACATAAATACTTCCAAAGATTACCCGGCCATGTTTTAATCGCTGTAGAAACCACACGACTGCTGTGATTTAGAAGGATGTGCTTCTACCATACATCTTTAAATATGTTTCTTCAAGTCGAAGGTTTCAGCACAAACGGTGTGTTGTTATTTTTTATTGTGTTGGTGTGGTTTCATGTATCCTTAACACTCTCCAGTCAAGCCAGTTTGTACCATTCAGATTCAGTTGTGCCACTTCTCATCCTCTTTGTAACCTGTTTTGTAACCTATGTGGAATTGAGTAGCACTTCCTTACCGCTTTGCAACAGTAACCACTGATTACCATAATATAGCACAACCAAATGTGACCAAAGTTCCTCCCCCACAACCGAGCTACAGGAGTATATGTTGCAGGGTGATGGGCCTGCTTGAGTTGTTATTGTTTTCTTTCAAGGTACGATGGACTTAATTGGATGTGAATCGATATCAGAGATAAGGGAAAGAGTTTCCTTTATAGATAGACTGTATTATCTGTGTTGTGTATTATCAAGTCTTCTTGTCAGTGTTTAGTAGGCAACTAAGCAAAAGAGGCAGTAAAAGGGACTGTATAATATCCGTATATTCTGTTATGTGAGTATATTAATTAAGTATTTGGGAGGTGTAGTGGCGGGAGAGTTCCACTCCGAGCCCCACAGTACTGGGTTCGATCCCCAATATCCTTGAGCAAGGTTCATGTTACTTTTTTTTTTTTTTTCTTCTCCAGCGTAACTTTTAATGTGTCAACGTGACTTCTTGTTGACTGTCCCTTCCAGCTTAATCACCACAACGTTTATCATTTAACTTTAACATGTGCCAATCTTTTCAATCTTTTTTTTAGGCAGGAGGTTATGAAGTGGAATGGCTGGGGGTACAATGATACAAAATTCGTCTTCAACAAGAAAGGCCTCACAGAGTTCACCGGCAAAAGGTATTCAACGCCTTCAGTCCAGTCCTATGGGCCTTGCACATCACAATGCATCATGGGAGATTTGGTGGGCGATACTCCACCATATTGAGAGGACACAAGAGAGTTGCCGTGCTGTAAAATCCTAAATCAACGCAAACACGCTGTAAGCTAGGCTAGAATGAAAAACGTTGTTTTGCCACGTCTCGCATGAGAAACGCTGTGGCAGTTTCAAACACAACAATGTCTCCCCGTAACGACAAATAATTAGACTATTAATTACTAAACAATGACACAAAAACGACTATCACAATAACTAACATTCCAATGCTCCCAAAATGGAGGCAGTCGCTGCGATGTGACGTCGCGATGCACAAGCCCTACGTGTGCCACGTTTTAGAGCCCGCGAGTCATATATTAATTTCCATTTTGTAGTGTAAAATAAAATGTGACTTGAGGAGGAAACCTCTGAATGTACTTAAAAAATAATAATCATTTAGAATGGAAAAACAGATGAAAATGAACTACATTTTATAGTATATAATGGTCAATCATTTTTATTTTGGGCCATCCTGAAAAAGAATTTGCACCATATTTCATGGCGTTGGCCACCAATTAATCACAGGACATGTGCTGAGGTTGCACAGAGCAGCATGTACAGAGGGGCTGTTAGTCCAGCTTCACCCCTCCTACACCCGCCATACATTCTCTACAATATGATGCTACTGCCATCTAGTGTTTGACGTTTGCCTTGGTTGTCCATCCACAAAAGTCCGGGGGCCTTGATTTTTTTTTCTTCTGTAACTTAAGTTGTTATTAGTTGAAGTGAAAATAAATGAGATAATAATAATAATAACGATCTACGGGTGTTTGGGAGTGCTATGATCCGCACATGATCCTCAACGGGGGAAAAAAAGTAAATTTCAGTTTCCTCAACGCCGAGCCTATTGCCTCTTGTGTGTTTCTTGTGGTCGGATGTGGTGTCACTTGTCAACTACAAACAGAAAGGACCTCTCTCTCTGAAAACAACAGCAGCAGCAGCAGAACAGCCTGCGACGCGGCTCCTCTTCCTAAGCCACTGTGTGACTTTAGCACAGACGGCCTTGGGGGCCAGACAAGTAAACACGAGGTACAAAGTGCACCGCTTGGGCTTGTGCAGCGAGCTGCAATTTCAGCAGAAAAGACAAGCTTTGCCTGTTGGGTTTGTTTGGCTGTTTTCTCAACCCCGAAAACCCGGGCGGGCAACGTGCGGTAACCGTTGCCCGAATCGAAAAGGAAAGAAAGAAAAATCCACTCCTCCTCCTTCTCCTCGTCCTCCTCCTCCTCGTCCTCGTCCTCCTCCTCCTCGTCCTCGTCCTCCTCCTCCAAGCCCGATGCGATAGAGGCTTTTTTCATGAAAGAATGTGTTCCGTGGTCTCTCGGACACAAAGGCGCACCACAGTTCCCCGATGGCCCCCCCCCGACCCAGGCTGTGCCAGAGGCTCAATTATGCAGGGCCTGGCTGGGGTGATCGCACGGACAGCGCTGTCAACTACAGCTACGCCGTGCCTAATAACGTCCTTGGATTCCCAACTCCCACCCACACTCCTTTCTTATTGCACACACTAGGCTCCCAGGCTTCCAGCTAGGATGAGCCCACTCCAGCAGGAGCCGTGGAGAGGATTTATAAGGCATGGCTCAACCTCAAGCTGAGAACTGGGCAGAACAAAGGCTGCGCTGTGTTTTTTAAAAAAGAAATTATATTAACGCTGTCTTAGCGGCTATGTATTATTAACCTCATGTTTCCTGTGTTGCAGGTATAGGCTAAGTGGTATGATTTTGCCCAGTATGAAAGACTGGTTCGAAAGCACGTTCGGAGCCAGTGTCCAGCATAAAAACTTTGCATTAGTGAGTGCTGTTCATTTTCCCCCCACGCGATTCTTGTTATTCTATTCTACGTCTCTCAGCTCCTCACACACACACACACACACACACACACACACACACACACACACACACACACACACACACACACACACACACACACACACACACACCACTTCCTTTTGATTGATTGATTCGTTCATTCATTCATTCATTTAATTCATTCATTCATTCATTCATTTAATTCATTCATTCATTCATTCAATGAATTAATTAATTAATTCATTCATTCATTCATTCAATCACTTTTTCCCAGACCACCCTGAACCCCAGTGCAGTGAAACCCCCGATCCTGAACGAGGCCTTCATGGTGGATCTCAAATCCACGGGCATCCCCATCTCCACCGACGCAGAGGACCGTGTCTTCCGGGGCCACGGTGAATAAACCCAGCAACACAGCCGTCGTTTGGCTCATCTTCGTTTC
>OMNS01063793.1:7622-28333 GCA_900303225.1 Laemonema laureysi
TTCTCAATGCAAATGGCCACAGGAATATCAGTGTGACATTTTGATTTGATTTTCAGCCCAATAACTTCACCCCTTAAATACCTGCACTATACACATATTTAATTCAAGCTGGTGTTCATGTTGAATTACTTATTTGTGAATTACCTTTGGTTTCTGTCTCCCAATTGGCTAATGTCGCAGAGGCATCATTAACTAACAATGAGAAGGAAATGTTTTACGCACACACACACACACACACACAATTTTGATTACAAAACCAAATAAAAGACCAAAACAAAGAAACACAAGGAACAGAACAGTGGTACTGAGGTACTGACCCAGTCTGAAGATCTTAGCAAGGCTGTCTTTGGAACCATCCTGTATCAAGTTCTGAAGTTCTGACATGGCAGAGTGGATTCCAGCTATGACCTCGTGTTCCTGAGCCAGACCTGACTCTTCCCTCTCGGTTTGGGCAAAGGGCTCCATGGTATCAAAGTTCTGGAAAATAATACAAATACATGTGCACACATTGCATAGCTGTACACAATGAACATCATCATCATCATCACATCAAAGGGGACTTTAATGTGAAGAAGGGAAAGGGAAGACTTCAATGAGGTCAGAGTAGGGCTGCTTGATCGGTCACCAATATGCTCTTCCCAGACCTTCAAGAAGCAGACGTGGTCCGGCATGTCCGCCAGTTTGTCCATCTCCTGACTTTTCCAGTGAAGCTGTGCCGCCTGCTGCTCCAGCCTGTGGATGTGGCCCTCAGCACGGCTGCCCAGGGAGGCCTCATGGGCCAAGAGGAGCCCATCAACCTGGGATCCCATCAGCTCCAAGCCCTTCGTCAGCTCCGAGATCAGAAGTGCGCTCTCTCTCTGCAGAGCCTGGAAAGAGGCCTGTAAACAGTCGTTTGAGAGACAAACAAGAAGGGTTAAAGATACTGATGAATTAAAGGAAACCAGAAGGATACAAGGAAGTCGTGAAGAATTGTAGATTGATTTGTGGTTAAATGGCGACAGGTGGTGGTACAGAAACAAAAACAAAAATGACATCGGCGTACTTTATGTTGCAGCGCATCCACTGAAATCTCCTTTAGGTCTTTCTCAGTCTCCTGTATTTTGATCTGTACAGCAGCTTGCATCTGAACTAGTTCCTTCTGTAGAAACACACACAAACACCAAAGTTAATTTCACTAAGTATTCAACTTCACCAGGAAAAACAATGCCTTTGTAACCAGTTTGTTTTATTAAGGGCACTTAGGGCAATACTATACACCAAGATACCAAGTTAAAATTATTTTTTAAATTTACATTTAAAATACAACCAAATGCCATCTAAGCTAAATAGCATTTGCCTTGTTCTAGTGTGTACCTGCTTCGCTCTCCTCTCTTCTTCTGGTGCGAGTACACAGTGGCCCTCGTGTCCATTCCGACACTCCTCGCAGATACACTCCTTGTCCTCTCTGCAGTACAGGTCCAGAGGCCGTTGGTGCTGAGGGCAGGATCTGGGGGCCAGCGTGGGAAGCTGCGGGTACATGCTCCCCTGTCGCCCCAGGGCCTCCCCCGGAGCTCCTGTACCCGGTAGGACCTCCAAGTAGATGGGCATTGACGGCGTCGGGGTAGGGGGTAAGTCAGACGTGGAGGCGCTCTGCTTGAAGCTGGCTCTGAGCTTCTCCATAGCCTCCACCAGCAAGGTGCTCTTTGCCAGCGAGGGTCGTGGCTTGAAGACCTTTCTACACTGAGGGCAGCTGTAGTGGCTTTTGCCTTTCTCCCGGTCCCAGTGACCTTGAATGCAACGCAGGCAGTACGAGTGGCCACATGGTACGGTGGCAGGGTCCTTCATAGTCTCCAGGCAGACTGAGCAGGCAAAGGTCTCCTCTTCAGCCCAGGCGGATGCCATGGTGAATTGAGTGCTATCAGAGTGAGACAAGATTTTCTGTATGTCAGTAAAACTATTCTAGTCACCAGAGTAGAGCAACACAGCAAGAGAAAGAGACCTAAGCTACAATAGCACTTCACATGCATTACCTACCACGCTTAAGAGGCTAAGGAACAGGTGAGGCCTGGGTGGGGCTAGAAGAACAAGTGGAACAGGGAGTTTTCTTGAACGATGTCACTCACATACTAGGCATACCTAGATATTTCCTCAATCAATACGGGTGAGGTCATGGTGCGTGAACTGTTTACGATTTGATGATAGTCACGTGATATACGGTCGGTTACACATATTAAACCAACCTAAGATAAACAATCTTTAGTATTCTACTGGTAGTTTCATTTTATTAAAAATACAATAAAATCACGTAGTCTATCTATATCGGTAATGAAAAGGAGAATGAATGAAGCCACACTGGTTTTTCATGAATGTGTTTCACCGTTAATAACAATGCGGGACTTTTCCAAGAGTCTATTTAGATATATCAGAAAACGCGATTACACGAAATAACCAAATAGGATGTTATCGGTCATGTGAGGCCGCTGAAGTTGAAGGCGAGTTGACAGGCGAAGCTGCGCCATATTGGCCAGCAGTAGCCAGCTAGCTGGAGCTCTTTCTTGGTGGTGTGCCAAACTATCCATGTTTTGCTCAACACATTTTCAAGGTGAGCATGAAATGTACACCACGGTTGTATTAAGTCAACTATCCTTTAGTATTTCGGATGTATAACTATACTAAGGTAACTGCGAGTTTAAAAATAACATTGGTTTGTCTCGTAATAGTGTCCAATAGTAATAATCGTAATAGTGGTACATAGTATATGGTCGCAAAGCTTGGTAGCTGGTTGCAACAGTTTGGCTGAAGTAGCTGAAGTTTCATTTTAACCAACCCATTGGTTAGCGATAACTAGCTGTAGAGGAGCAGCAAAGTTGACCATTTCAAATAGAAACGCCTATTTATACTGTAGGCAGCAAATTACGCTAACCATGCTAACTGACGAGTTAGCGAGCCATTATTTGGAAATGTGGAAATATGTAAGTGGTTATATTGGATTTAGGTATATGCTCCGCTTGTCGTGCTTGTTTAAATAACCCTTTATACGTTGACATGAATCTAATGTGACTGCTTAAAGTTTAAACACTAGTAACGTTACGATGATGCTAGTTATGAAGGAAAAATAGCCCGGAATCTGGAACTTGCCTCACCAGGCCACTTGTCAACAAATCTCTATCCCCACAAGCAGGTGGGGATCCGTGGTGAAACCCTATTTATACGCTCTACGGCAAAGAAACAGACAAGTTCAATATATTAGTGTGAGCTAGGTCATAAAGCGATGATTCAGTTGCTGTGTATTAATAAGTATACTATATAAGAACATCAAAACCCGCACACTGTGTCAAAACACTTGATTGATTCAAAAGGTAGGCTTTTTGAAGTAAATAAAACTGATTATTAGTTAATTGTATGACGCAAGATTCAAATATAAGATTAGATTTGACAGAAAAGTCGATCTGCTAGAGAAGTTGTTTTGTTTTTGTCGAAAAACTATTGGCCTACATTATCAAGTTAGTGTTATGGTACCTTGTGTTAATACTCAATATGTTTTGTTAATGCTGTTTCAGAATGTTCAAGGTTCCTCAAATCTGGTCCTGCCCTATAAGGTCCTTGTTGGTTGGCCTGAGAGACCCCTTCTACAGTGCTTTGCCTGAGAACATCTGTAGAAGTACCTCTACAGACTGGAAGACTCTCACCTCCTCAAAGAAACGCAGAGGAAGAGTAAAGGAAGGAGATTTGTCATTCACCAAGGAGACACTATCCTCTGTTTCAACTCCTGCACCATCAAGCTTGGGCTGTGGACATTATCTCCTGAAAGCTGCTACACACCAAAACCTCATAATCAAAGCTGGTCTGTCCATCCGTCCACAGCTTCCTCCTCCCACACAGCCTAAAATAAGACTTGAACCTCGGCAGTGCCGCATATTAAAGTATGTAACACAAATATCCAAAGGCCTGAGTACACGTTGTGACAGTTCAAACAACATGACATGTCTTCAACCACAGAACAGGCTGCGGAACATCGGCCAACCACCAGTCTGTATTAGTCCTGGTCATAATCGGCTTGACGTATTTCTGCCTCAAGTTATAGGCCCCGCAGCATATAGACCAGCTGCTTTGACTCTCTGTCGCCCCACCCTGTGGACCCAGAGCAGAACCCTCCACCAGGCCGCTCCACACCAGGCCATCTCCCTGAGGGACTGCCTGTCCCTGGTGAACGAGCAAAGGTGCCGATGCAGCCTGAGCCGCAACCTGAAGCTCTACAAGGCAGGGCGAGGGGCAGCTCAGGCCCATGGAGAGAGCCAGAGGAGGTGGGCGTCCATCCTAGTGGCCCTGTGCTCCGTGCAAGGCGAGCCGGCCTTCCTCTTCACTCTGCGCTCCAGCAAGCTGAAAAGAAACAAGGGAGATGTCAGGTGGGTGCCTTCCCTGTAAAGTTATCTGTATCTTGGACAGTGTGTTTGGATAAATAATGAAGTAGGATGAAGAGTACCATGATACGATATTATGCTATACCTTAAAAACATCTCTCTCTCTCTCTCTCGCTCTCTCTCTCTCTCTCTCTCTCTCGATTTACCCTGGGTCGAACAGTAATCCATGTGAACTTTGTTCACTGTGTCTATGTAAGTAGGTTTGCTCCAACCATGATCACCCTGTCATGTCCGTTGGTTGTGTAGCTTTGCGGGTGGCAAGAACGATCCGTCAGACAAAGATGTGGTGGACACAGCACTGAGAGAGGCCCGGGAGGAGCTTGGCGTTACTGTGACAACGGAGAAGGTGTGGGGCATCCTGAAGCCACTCAGGGATACGGTAAGTAAAATAAGGCTGCCAGTCTTTTCGACTCCGAGAGGATATCACAAAGGAATAATGTAATGGCTGGAGTGGTTGATATTGATGGTGAAATAGGAGACTTTTAATCATTACACACAAATGATGTATAAATATGGTCATGA
Source organism: Laemonema laureysi (assembly GCA_900303225.1). Taxonomy (NCBI): domain Eukaryota; kingdom Metazoa; phylum Chordata; class Actinopteri; order Gadiformes; family Moridae; genus Laemonema; species Laemonema laureysi. The sequence continues at coordinate 12,545 of OMNS01063793.1, forward strand.
GGTTAAACAGCACGTCTGCTTGGGTTTAAAGCCAAGCTTCTAATCACTCATGATCTGGTTGTGTCTTTTGGTTTCTGAAGTCGGGCATGATGGTTGCTCCTGTGCTGGCTAACCTCGGCCCCATTGAAGACCTGTCCTTTGAACCGAACCCAGAAGAGGTAAAGTCATTTGGTTCCTGTTGTCATTCAAACTACTATTTAAATGATGAGATCTCCACAATTTCGAAATGTGTTCTCTCCCATTTTCTCATGAAAACGATCTCTGTACCCTTTTGTGTTCACCCACAGGTTGAGGAAATCTTCACCTTGTCCCTCTCACACGTGTGTAACCCCTCAAACCGCAGGTACACTCACTTCCGCACAGGCGACAAGTACAGCTACACGCTGCCGGTGTTCCACAACGGGAAGCACCGCGTGTGGGGCCTGACCGCCATCGCTCTCGACCACACCCTCGCGCTCATCGCGTCGCCATAGCAACCCGACTCGCAATCGTCACAATGTGCGCACAAGTTGAGTCGCGTCGTAGCAGTTCGAGAGACGTGTGAAGTCAAAAGCGACATTTATTGAATGAGTTTCGCGGCAGTTGTTGATTTGACTGCAGTGGATTTTAATTGGTCAGTTCATTTGAGTTTGCACTCTCCGAGGCACGAGTCAACGGTCATCACCATTAGAGCAGTATATGTGAACAGCTTGGCCTCCTGGTTTGAGGACACAGCGAAACAGTACAGTACACAGAGGAAAGTTTGTTTTTGCATTGGCAAATCGACTGAACATGAAAATTGAACATGGAAAAAAACTCCGCAGCATATATGTGTTTGTATTTATTCTATATGTTCTTTATGTTGAACTATATATTCTTTATATTTAAAAAATAAACATGTTTCAGTACATTCAGGGAGACAATTTTCACAAATGTGCATAATTGGACCATGGAGCTATTATTTATTTTCCTTTAAGATCCGTAACCGTTTGAACGCCATGAGGCGTTCATGAATTTCAAAACATTAGACAGCCATCACTTGTTGTGTGTAGCGTTGGACTGAAAACCTGATAAGATTATGAGCTACCCAAAGTGATTGCTTCTTCAGTGCCAGAGAGACATGGCTGGCACATTAAACAACTCCTCCATGTTATTGTTGTAGGGCAGGATCCCATTGAAAGGCCGTTCCAATGCAATTCAACTGACGGTTTGATATTCACTTTCGTGCAGAAGATTTAAATGTAAACTGGACTTGACCGCTAATTGCTGAAATGTTAAGCACACTGTTGAGTGTTGGATGGATTTAAGCAATAAAATGTATGTGGAAAAGGCAGTTGGCTGTATTAATGAGTACCGGTAATCATCTTTCAATTCTTAACAGCTACGCATACAAAAGTGAGCACACAAATCTTAGTTTAGAAACTAACATCATTACAGATGATCAGCCAGCATCACAACAAATCAAAGATGAAATAAAACGTTGTTACTACTGTTAGCTGTACTACTAAAAATAAAGTGACATTTGATAAAGAGGCTGTCTTCTGGCCAACATATTAACCTTGCATATCTCCAGTCCAGTGAGAAAAACATGGTGATTTACAGTTACACTGTGTGCAAGTGTCCAGGATCTCGTACAGCTGGAGAAAAAGAAACATGGTCCCAGGATAAATCAATCTCTTGTTGGTCTTTGACGACACTTTGTTGTTTTATAGCGTATTTTATTCCCTCGTTACGTGGGGGCCCCCCTGGAGCCCGGGCGGCGTTACGGCAGTGAACACTCCACGGGGTCCTGGGAGTCGGGCAGCAGGTGGCAGTTGAAGGGCCAGCTGAAGGAGAAGAGATCCAGGGCCGGGCCACACTGCTGTTCGGCCGCCGAGCAGACGGAGCGGCAGGGCTGGAGCACACCGCCCTCGGGGCTGCACTGGGGCAGGAACATGCCACACACCAGCCGCCGCAGGGGCTCAAAACACGCCAGCTCCATCAGCACCTTTCGGGGGGGGCGGTGATGGTGGATGTTTTTCACGGAGGTGAGCAAGAAAGGCAAAGGGAGGCAACATTTTCAGAGTCACACCTCAAAGCGACTACTGTGTGCAAGGGGATGGGGGGATGGATTGCAATTCTTGGCTGTGGTAGTACGGGTAGGGGGTAGACTCACCCGGTACTGTCGCAGCAGCGCGGCAGCCTGCCTCTGATCAGAGATGGACATCCAGATGTTGGGGAAGGAGGTGAGGTTGTAGCTGAGGCCTTGGCACATCTCCACCTCGATGAGCTCACACGACGACGCTGGTAGGGCAGGTGTTACATTTCTGTTGCAGGCATGCTTGAGTGGGGGTTGTTAACTCAACTATATGCACCCGATACTGACCAGGGGTCTTTTGAGAGCTGTCTCCCTGCCATGCAATAGACCCTTTCCACAGAGGTGTCATCGTAGGACAAACACAGGTCCTAACGCTAATTATGTTTAGGTATTAGGGTAGAGATGGTGTAGGAGTTTAGGTGTTAGGTTTTACTTTTGTACTACTTTACTACTTGCTGTGTCCCTTCAGTTGCTTACATTCCACACTTCATGCTCATCCATTCATAGACCCCTGGCACGTGAACTGTCTCGTGTATGAGTGGTGGGTGATGACCGTGACTCACTGAAGGAGGGGACGGTGGCGTTGCCACAGCCCTGCTCGTCGGCTCCGTCGGGGCAGTCGTTCCACCCGTCACACAGCCACTCCTGGTGCAGACACTCCCCGGAGCTGCAGGCAAACTGCCGGGGGCCACATGTCGCTAGTACATAAATGAATACAAATAACATGGGAAAAACCTGATGAGGGAATGTGAACCACGTGGGAAGAAATGAAAGACCAAATGAATGCTGAAGGGGAGAAGGAAGGGGAACGTTTGGAACAAAACGGAGGGAAGATCTGGAGGAGAACTGAAGGAAGGAAGGAAAGACAAACGTAAGACGAAGGGGAACAGAGACGAGGCCCCAATGAGGACTGACTGACTGTCGGCCAGGGACACGGCCTGGTATGTCGCGTTGAAGCCGCTGTCGGCCACCCCTTCGTCTGCCACAAACACCACGGTCATCTGGGGCCCGGACGAAGTCAGGTCTGGGGGGTGGCTGGCTCCACAGAACCTGAAAAAGTGTGAATTAATTAATTAATTAATTAATTAAGCGTGAATTAATTTCTCAATAAAGCTTGAGAAAAACCGACCAAAAGGACACGTAGAAACAAAATCCCAGTTATGTAAGACTAGAGCAGATGGATAAGGAGATGAACTCCATTTATTCCTCTGACACGTGGCCTAAAAAAACAAGACATTGTTACATAAATCGGCACCCTGGGAATGTGTTGGCAGGACCAGAGCAACACACACACACACGCACCTGCCCAGGACCCGACCCGCTCCTGTGTCTGCACTGTCGTGGACCTCGACGTAATCAAACTCGCACACATCCTGGGTCTCCAGGCTGAAATTCCCGAAGGTCAGCCTGATCACATGACCTTCCTCCACAGATATGCGCCACGTGCACAACTGACGAAGACACAGAGAGAGTGTGCATGTGTGCGTGTGTGTGTGTGTGTGTGTGTGTGTTAGACGGTGGCACCCGAGCCACGATGACACAGCTATAACAGCGAGTTTTGAGACGCCTTAAACCCAGGTGAGAAAGCAGGTGATGGTTACCTGTTGGTGAGGATAAAGCCCGGGGTGGTTTGGACTGGCGATGGATCCATGAGGGCCCGTCTCTCGTCCCCCACACTCTGCTCGACCACAGAGAACACGCCTCTTGAGTACCGCTCAACATAGACTACAGATCCAACCGAATCAAGAGACTTCACACCACTTCGGTCACCGACAGATGTTGCTAACCACTCGACGCTACACGAGGAACGCGGACATCAGAGCAAATTGCGGGACTGTTTTAAAAAAAATATATGTTACATCCTGTAATCCTATTAACATTTCTCGATAATGCAATTACTTGCCGTACAAGTAAACCTCCCACCGGCAACATAATAAACAGCTTAATATACAGTACATAACGCAAACGCATTCTTGAGTTTTACACCTACAAGTGCTCTCACCATTGTGCTTATGGCTGCAGTTGGCCTCGTCCGTTTGGTCGCGGCAGTTGGGCTGTCCGTCACACACAGACACTGGGAGCAGACAGCGGCCCCCGTCACACAAGAACTCCTCTCTGGAGCAGCTCTCTGAGAACACACACACACACACACACACACACACACATACACACAAAGTTTTCTATGTTTCCATTTGAGAACATTTTGGACAAATTCTAAAATGTGCGAAACTAAATGGAAATATGGATACACACACACACACACACACACACACACATACTGTGTTCAGGGAGTATGGCTCTGTACTGTGCAGTGAAGCCACTGCCTGCTATGCTGCTGTCTGAGTTGAAGGTCACCCAGACTGAACTGCTGTTGGTGTTGAATGTTGGGGGAGCCACGTTGCCACAGAACCTACAGCAGGAGCGGAGAGCAGAGGAGAGGAAGAGGAGAGGGGAAGAGAGGAGGAAACGTTTTTCTAAACAAAAAGATACCATAACATTGCGAATAACAAGGGAACACAGATCTTTCACCTACTGAGCCCCTTAAGGGACCTGGAGAGAGACACACATTTAGTATGCTTACTTATTTATGTTTTTGGCAAGATATCACAAAACATTTGCATAAACAAAATCCCTTTTTAATGGCAAATGTTTTTATTTTTCAATCACAGCTCAAGGACCATTGGATTGGCATGCCCACACTGTTACCTTCTTCATTGTGGGTCTTCCTCCAGGCTCTCTTGTACAATGAAAGTGTCACAAGAGAGACTGGAAATCGAGGCTAGACAGGAGGTAACGTTAGCATAGAATTTTAGCATAATGCAAATGCACAATGCAAAAAATATCTCTATAACTCTTTGAAATGCAAACAGCGATCCCACCGGTTTGAGCTTAACACTGCCATCTATCGGAATCTATGTATCTATCTAAATTTTTTTTTTTTTAAGTATCTGCTGCCACCGTGAGTCTGTATGGTGATGACGTCATTTCAACATGGCGGCCCTCCAATTTGCTTTCTGTAAAATTAAGTAACACCTTATATATATGCATATACAGTTGTTTATTTCTTTGCTTCTCCGTGGCTTATTGAACCTTCAACACCATTTTTTTTCCCTTGGTTCACTTTTTTCCTCTCTCTAGTTCCCTTAAAGGACTCCGTATTCACCAGACACCTACCTGTCTGGTGAAAACATTTGGAAGAAGAAAACTAGGCCTTTACTGCCCCCTATAGACTGTTAATTGGAACAATCAACACCGCATGTGTATTTATAAGAATACATCTGGCACGAACTAACATATAAAGATGCTGACTTTGCTGATTGTGAAAATGTGATCGTGTGTGTGCTAATGCCATGGTTGGCGTGTGTGTGTGTGTGCGTGCGTGTGCGCTAAATCACGTCTACGGCTACATCGTCACGTCTTCTCTTGCAGCTTCAGCTCCCTTAGCTTGAGTAAGATAACATTTTCATTACATCAATTGCATATTAGCCTATGTTTTGACAATACTTTCAGACAGTTATTATTGAGCATACGTATTTGCTTGTAATCTGCCGTGATCGCTACTCGTTGGTAGCTGGTGAAGAGATACAATCCATGTGATCCACCAACAACGATTACAAAGGTACATGCATCAGATACAAAACGCCATGTATTGTTTTGAATTCTTTGTTATTGCAACAGCGAAATGCTCATATGGGTCGCTTTGGGGCATATTGACAAACAACCTATTCTGTCCTTTTCTTCTTCTTCTCCAGCCCAATACGTGCCCCTGCACTCCATGTGAACCATGTAAACACACGTAGTGCAACGTGTGTTTATGCATGGTTCATACATTTCCGTCCCACCCAGAAGGTGTTGTCCGTCTGCCTGAATGTGAATGCAGCATAAGGCTGCCCTCCAGGATCCATCCACCCACCTGGTGACCACAGAGCCCTGGTCCCTCCACTCCTGCACCTCCAGCCAGTCAAAGAGACAGGGGGAGGGCCCCTCCACGGTCAGGGAGGAGACGTGGACCTGCACCAAGTGTGGGGGCTGGACCCGGATGACCCACACGCACACACAGTCGGGTGGGTAGGAGCCCGGGTGGTTGGGAGAACTGAAACTCCCTTCGGTGTCGGATAGCACTCCCCCACATCCTGAAGGCAGTACAGAGGACAGCAGTAAGGAGAAAGGCTGAGGAAGTCGTGATGCTCATGTGGTGCTCACACGGTAGGATCCGGGGAGGAGAGTTAGTTAGTTTTAGTCAGTTAACGAGAAAACGTAGGAACAAGGAACCAAAAAAACAGAACTAGTAAATCACTCAAGAGCATACAGAAGATCAGGATTAAATCATTGCTCATAGAAAGACAATTTGTGGCCCCAACAGCACGTGACTATATAAAATCTCACCGCTGGCTGTGATGTCGCCTGGCTCTAATCTAAACCAATCCAAAACAACAATACAAGCGCTGTGTTGGGTCCTAGCATTTAGAATAATGAAATAATCTGCCAATTCTGGGTGAATGTATACCCCCCCCTACAATCTCCAGTCTACAGTTCCACCGTCTACTATCAGCGTTACCATCAGAGCCTCAGATTGCCCAGGAGGAAAGGCAGGCGTCTGAACAGGGGGAACCCTTACGCGTTTGGGATGCGGGGAGTGTGGCGAGGGGCGGGGTGGCCGTTGTGGTGCCGTCGCGATGGCTAATGTTGCCAGGCGGGGTGTGGGACACCTCAGCTCCGCTCAGCAGGTCCAGAGGGTTTGTGGACAACTGCTCTCCCTCTACAGTCTGCCCGTTTATTTCTAGTCGAGAGCGAGAGAAAGAGAGAGATTAGTTTAGCAAAACAAGGCCTGAAGTATGGGGCTGTGCTGAGTGAAGAATGTGAAATAGGTGGGTAAAATATGACAACTAGCTGTACCTCACCATAACAAGCAAGACACAGCAGATTTAGCCCATACAGATTTAGGAAACAATTGATAAGGTCAGCCGGTGATGTGGGGCACCACAATACAAGCCAGACTAGTGTTTTAGTGAACTCACGGGTGAGAATGAGAACCAGTGCCAGGCCCAGGGCCGCCACCAGAAACACCACCGCCGCAGAGACCACCACAGCCCCCCAGCTGCAGCCCGGCCCCCTCAAACGCATTGCACAGGCACCAAACAAGCCCCAGCCTGGCCAACAAAATGTGTATAAACACACGTTTCATTACCCTCATAGCAAGTGAGACGCATTCATAATTAGTCTTGAGGTTTATTTGGCGGACTCACTCGATTCTGGCGGTTTGATTGGTTCAGGGGTAGATGAGACGGTCCTAAATCCCTCCACCTTGCTCTCCTGCTCTCCCTCCAGCTCAAACGCAGGGTTGCAGAACACATTCTAAAAAAAGTTAACTGACATATTAACACAAAACAATCTATGTCCTTCAAAGACAAAATATTTCATTCAACAGACATTCAAGGGTGTCAAGAAGAACAGCTTGACAATATTACGTCTTATATTTATCTTACCATTATTTAAACAGGAAGTCTGATTAATATTAGAAACTAAAGTCCTGTTTACATTTACAAAAAAGCAGAATCTGACAAGATACATCCACAAAATGAATACAAATTATATAATTCATACACATACAATGGTAGGATCCACCATTTTATATTTTATATTTATTACATTTATGGTCCTCAGTAAACACTGTTAAGCAGCATCCCTGTGCGTCAGGACCTCCACTGCAATCGTACTCACGCACCTTGTAGATGTCACTCGAGTTTGAGTACACTGCTACTTGGCTGAGGTCAGACATCCTAGTTTAACATTGGTTCATTTTCACAAAGCCTAGGGTTACAAAGAATCCAGAACCAACAACATCAGCATGATGAGAGGCATCGGTCCATGAGCTGATGTTGTAAAGGTCAGCACAGTTGATCCTGGAATAATTTCATTTTTGTAGAAATCTCACAGCCTTGCTTCTCTGATCGTTGCATTCCAGCTCAGGATCCATCAAAACAATAATTCACTCAAAAACAGTGAATCTATACTTCACATCCAGGTATTTTATTTAAAGAAAAAGGAAAGAAAAAAATCCTCAAGGCATGGTCCCTATGTTGTTTCGAGTAAAGACTGAATGTATTATGTCTGAAGGTGAAGCCACCAGTTACAATGGAGTTTTACATTCCATCGTGCTCTACAAAGCCGAGTCAGCTGAGGCGACTGAGCACAGAGGAGAAACTAAATGGGGGGTGTTGAGGAGGGGGAGAAGGTAGTGAGCACAACCAACACAGTTTAAGAAGGTTTAAGCTAATATCAGCAGTTCTTTAGATTGAAGGCAGTCAGCCGGGAATCTAGCTTGGGAGTATATTGGCATTGTTTAACATAAATTAATCAGTATCATAAATTAATCGGCATCATAGCTAAGCTACAATGGTATATGACATCTGTCAACATTACCTAGCAAAGCTTAACATCATGAAACACACATGGCCCTCAGTTTCAGAAACAGCCCCCATAATCTCCTCATAATACTTCCAAACCAAACATATCCACATTGGCACTGTAAAGTCAACAATACAAAGAAGTGTATTCAATTAGCAACCATAAAAAAATACATAATATATATTCTAATATTATATATAATTGTAATAAAAAACTTTTTAGGAAGTGATCTCAGGAATATATCCAAGTAACGGGGAAAACATAAGTGAAACAGCCGAGTATGTCGCTTTGATTTCCTGAATTTCTCAACCGAGTTGGGTTCCTATGGGGGGACGGTCAAATAAAGCTGCTGGTTGCTGGCTCATGACATATGTGCATATGTTCTCCTGCTGAGCACACCGTTCAAGGGTACATCAAGCCATGTCTACTGAGACACTGTTAAGCGTACTACTGCTCCTGTCCATCACAGAGGGTGAGTAGTTTGAATATCTGTGTGTCACTTTGATGCAGAGATATTACCAATATCCTAGAATGGTGTTTCCCAACCTTTTTATGTCGTTTTGTACCCCCACATCTCAGTATGTGTCTCAGTAAGTCCCCCTTCATCGACACCAAACCAGAAATGTTTTCCTGCTGATATTGAACCTATTATCATTTTGCATCATTGTTTATATTGTAGGTGCCAAGCGGAGGTGTACCTCTATCTATGTATCTGCAACAATCAATATGTATAACAATTAATAAATTAATACATTAATAAATGAACAGGTGGCAGCTGGTATATGAAGGCCAGTGAGAGGAGACCAGTTTCCCCCCCGCAATCTCAGCAAAGTTGTGTGTCATAGTTTTGAGTGGTGTTATTTTGTCATTTTTAAATCTCTTTCAATGTTCTTTGTGTGCATTTTAAGTTATTGCAAGCTGAAGTGGAAGTGGGCAACTTTGTCGGGGGAAAATAAGTAATATTCGGCAACGTGATTTTATTTTTGAAGGCGCAACATAATGTGGAGGACATGACCTGAGTCCTCTATGGTAGAGGTGGTCCTAATCCCCTCGATGCGCCATCTTATGATGTCGTTGTCGCATGCGTGCGTGTGTGTGTTGTAGTGCGCTTGCAGTTTGACCTCGACCTCGACTCCGACTCCGACTTCTATATGGACTATGAAGACCCCCAGCCTCTTAACTGCTCCACTGCAGAGATCATCAGGGGTGGCAATGTTTCTTACTCACAGGTAGAAGCCGGCTTACAAATTATTAAGAAAAAGATTAATACAATCTACTGTCGATTTGTACATGAAGAGATGGTAATCTACATGGAAGAGATCATAATCTACAATGAAGCGATATAACACAATAAGTCCTTTTTTTTTTGCAGAATATGTAATAATTTGATTGACGTGAGGTAGTTTAATGAAAAATGAATGTTCCCTGTTTAGGAAGGGTTGAAAGGGAGTGTGCTGACCTATCACTGTTCCCACGGATACGACCCTTTCCCTGTCAGCCATAGGCTATGTGATGCCTATGGGGAGTGGTCAGCCATGAGATCACCCAATGGCAGACCAATGTCACAGGCAACATGTAAAGGTAACTATTGGATTGCTGTTGGTAAAGGAATATGCCTTTCATATGTGTTGTAATGTCTCACTCTTCCACTGTTCCTCTTTCAGAGAAATTGTGCCCCGCCCAGCTCCAGCTACAAAATGGGGACTTTTGGCCCAAGGACCAGTGGTTCAGTCCTGGGACGATGCAGAGCTTTTCCTGCCTTGCAGGGTTCACCCTGTCTGGCTCAGCAAACAGGATCTGCACTCTTTCTCAAGAGTGGACTGGAACCAACCCTATTTGTGACAACAATGGTGAGGAAGGCAGAAATCAGGAAGTAATGGAGAATTCTAGATTCAGAAGTGTCTTCCCTCGACTAAGCCAGGATTTCACCTAGGAGTTGAATCAATCTGCTAAATTCAGGGGGAATCCATAGGGTTTAAATGTGTATACTAGGGATGCTTTTTGCCACCTGAACCTAGAATGTGCATATCTGGGATATAGAATAAAAATGACTAGTTGATCTACATTATACACAACTTAACAACACTTTGTTCCATTATGAGCCTGAGCACACAAACAACATACTGTGTTCAGTGGCCACTGGTTAGAATCTGAATCTAAATTCAAGTGAGTTTGCTGAGTGTGTTCGTTGGGCCGTCCCCAGTACACTGTAACAAACAAGTTGTTTAAGTGTGGCAATTGACGCCATGTTTAGCACTACACCGGGAATCAATCAAACATTAACATTTTGATCCAAACCTTTTTAATGGAGCGAGTGGGTTAATACAGATAATCTGTAATTGTAGTCATACATTTTATTTAGCACCATGTCCAAAAGTGTGTACCGAAACTAAATTGAACTAAACTTTTATTTTGGTTTATTTAAAACCAGTTGATGCCTGCAAAGACCCAGGAGTCCCGCCAGGGGCCTTGAGGTCAGGGTCCCGGTTCCAGGTGGGGGACAGGGTGAGCTATCGGTGCCTGGCGGGTCTGGACCTGCTGGGATCCAGCCAACGGGTCTGTCTCTATAGCAAGGAGTGGACCGGCTCAGCACCACGATGCCAGGGTAGGGAGGAGAGATAGCGGAGATGATGATGATGGTGGTGGCAATGATGATGATGATGATGATGAATCATTTGTTGTTGGTCTTATTATTATTATTATTATTATTATTATCTTATTATTGTTATTGATAATATCAAACTTCTATGCAGCCTACAATGGCTTTGACAGTCCCAGTGCTGTGGCAGCCATGATGACTGGCTCCCTGTCAGGGGTCATGGACGCCCTTTCACCAGAGTTTCAAAAGCAAAGTGAGTGGCATTTGTAACCACCTGACGTTCATCAACTTAACCAGGAGCATTGTCGTTGATGTTTAAGCTAATGCAGCACCCCCCCCCTCCAGATGCATACGGACGAACGATCGATGTGGAGGACGACAGTCGGCTGCACATCTATATCTTACTGGACACATCTGGCAGTGTCATCAAACACTACAACGACTCTATAGAGGCTGCTATCAGTCTCATCAGGAAGGTCTGTACGCCCTCAGCTCAATTTCACTCCACAGGGCACCTTAGTGGGGCCCTTAGTGAAGCCTACAGTGTACTCACAACACATTACAAATCTCCGTATTTCTGTACTTGTCCCCTGCAGCTGGACAGCTTTGATGTCCAGATGATGTTCCACGTGACGTCTTTCGCCAGCAAGGCTATAAACATTGTGACCATCACAGATACGTTCACCAGTACTCATGCTGGACTTGTCATAGAGCGTATACAGAAGTTTAACCCCAGCGGTAAGACAGACCCAACACAACATGTGATTTGTCACTTGGCCAAGTGTTGCATTGTACTATTGGTTCATGTTAAAGAGTGAATTCATTTTTTATCTGCAGATCACAGCGGCGGTTTGGGGACCAATCTTTTTGCCGGATTGCATACAGTAAATGAGATGATGGCTTTATTAAAGGAAGACGGAGAAGATAATCATTTTGATGAGACTCAGAATGTCATTGTCATAATAACAGATGGTAAACAAAATGTGTTCAACTTAAACTCATAACAGAAAAGTTTATGGGGAAAAGTTTGATTTTTTCCCTATTATTTGGATGAACATGATGAATGGCCAACTCATGCTCTGACAGAATGTAACATAAAGAAAAAATGAATACCTGAGGATCCCTCTCTCTCTCTCTCTCTCTCTCTCTCTCTCTCTCGCTCTCAAGGCAAGTCCAACATAGGTGGCAATCCCCAGGTTGCCCTTGCAAGAATACGATCACTGCTTGGCTACAGCAGCAAATCTGACGACCACACCGAAGAGACGCTGCTTGGTATGCTATCACACAGTCACCTTTCAACTCAAATGTAGATCGCCACTTTGGACTGACTTCATACTTGTCCTCAGATGTCTATGTGTTTGGTGTTGGAGAGGAAATTGACAGACGTCAGCTGAATGACATTGCCTCTAAAAAGCAGAAAGAGGAGCATGTCTTCATTCTGAAAGACCACAAGGCTCTGGGAGTAGTCTTCAACACCATGATCAGTAATGTGCTTTTTTCCCCCAATTGCATTTGATTTTCAAAAGAATACATAATACATTATGGTAATGTTTTAAAAAAATAATCTTTAATATTGTGTAAAATACAATGAAGTGTATGTATTCATAAACAGTTTATAATATTGCCCACGAAATAGTGGATTAGTGGAATTGTTTTACCTGCATTTATCCGGTGATCCCACTCTTAAGAAGTGATTTCATCAGACGGTGTTGATCTGGTTCTTGAAGGTACGGCCTTCTAAGGTACCAAAGGAGTCATTTCCAATGTATTTGTTTGGAAATCTAGATATCAAGACTGTGACCAAGTGTGGGGTGGCCAAGGAAGAGGATGGGTCAGAAATCGAAGGGATCTACACCAGGCCCTGGCAAGTCACCCTCAAAATCCCGGCGTCCACTCTGATGCCGAAGGAGAAGACGTGCTACGGATCCATTGTGAGCCAAGACTGGATTCTGACAGCGGCCCACTGCTTCGCCACTGCGTCCAGCGGAGAGGAGGAGCTCAGCCTAGAGATAACAGTAATCCACGGTTAGTGTGGTTAGTTAATTCCTGGGGAACCTCATGCATGTGCTCAAAGACACAATGACAATTAAAGTCATATTATTCACCTATCCACGTATGTCAAAAAGTTATTTTACTTATCTACCAACCATCAATTTAGAGAGACTTAAGGGCGGATTTAGCCTATATATTGACACCCATCATATTTCCTCTCGCAGGTAAACGAACAAAAATTACCACCAGTAAGATTTTCCTCCACCAAAATTTCGACACCACAGTACTCCGGCACAGAAATGTGTCCCGGTTCTATGACTTTGACGTGGCTTTGGTGAACACCGGCATCCCACTCTCCTGGCAGGCCAGGTAATGACAGCCTCAGAAAGAATCACATTCAATCGGGCGCTAGGCTAGCGTTTCAAAACGTACGCTGTTCACAGGAACAGATTCATAGTTTAATGCTTAAACCGGAGGTTCCTGTATGCTTGTGTGAGAGTGCCTATTGTTCTTTTTTGTGTGTTGTCTCTGTAATGTGTTGTAACCCTATATTTTATGTGTCATATAACCCTGTGTTATGCCACTTTCTTGGCCAGGTCGCTCTTGAAAACGAGATTTTAATCTCGGACAGTCTCAAATAAAGGTTATTAGAATAATACCCCGCCATAGAAATGGAAACAGAGTGCGTTGTAGTTGAAGAGTTTGGGGATTGGCTTTCAGATGAAAAACCTCATGGTACACTGACACAAAGGTTTGTGGCACCACAGACCCATCTGCCTGCCTTGTACTACAGCAGCCAGCCGAGCCATGAGGAACGTCGCATCCACCTGCGAGCAGCACAGTAAGAGATGACCTCTTGACCTTTCACCCTGAACCTACAAGACTTTACGCTTCTCTCTCTGTGTAATAATAACAATAATAATAATAATAATAATACACTTGATTTATATAGCGCCTCTTAATGATCCCAAGGTGCTTTGCTTTACTGTGTGTGTGTGTGTGTGTGTGTGTGTGTGTGTGTGTGTGTGTGTGTGTGTGTGTGTGTGTGTGTGCGTGTGTGTGTGTGTGTGTGCGTGTGTGTAGGAAATGAACTACTACCACACACAGAAAATTTAGCGTCCTTCATCCACAAAGGCTCCAACCGCATGGAAACACTGATTCATACTAAAGAACAGGTGGGTAAGTGTAAGCCTGATGAGTAAACGTGCCGTTTCTGTATGTATGTGTATACAGATCCTGGTAATTGTTGCGCAACTGGCCTGTACGGTTGTATGGTTGAACTATTTATGTGGGCATTCCCCATTTACGATCTATATTGACATAAGACGTGTCATTTAGTAAGACAATCAATGTTGACTTCGCCTTTTGCGCATTGGGCGTACCTGGAATGCCTGTACACCGTTAGCTCCAGCATCTTTACTCCCTGCAGAGGCAGGCATGTCTGTCAAAGGCATCTTGGGTACTGAAGGACTCCGCAGGCGTGACGTTGGATGAGTTCATACCTGAGCGGTTCCTCTGCACTGGAGGCTCTCCCACGTTCCAGACCTCTGTGAGCTGCCCGGGTAAGTTCTGAACACGCAGCGCAGCAAGTTCACTGACCGTCGCTGAAACAAGGTACGAAACAAGATGAAACAATGCAACCCCCGATCTACTTCTAGGTGACTCCGGTGGTGCGCTCTTCCTTCGGAACAGGATGCGCTACTTTCAGGTCAGCCAGACACAAATTAGGGTTTACATTACTGTGTTTAACTTTTAGTCGTTGTCGTTGTAAACTAAAGGCCTTTTTCATAGAGGTGGGTGCAACAGAAGGGGAAAACGGGTGTATCCTTAAGTTAATTATGGGTCTGTAGGTATGCCCACACTATTACACTTCTGTGGTGAAGGCCAATTATGCACAATACCAGCCTTGGTTTCTGATTCACTGTGTGCAGTTTTTAGAGACTTGGTAGTGCAGAATTTGAAATTGTTTGTAATTAGGCTTAACAGTGTCTGCTAAACGACTAAACGCAAATGTAAGAATGTTTTACAGTCGGTGTGGTTCTCTTGCTGACCTTTTAGGTGGGGGTATTGAGTTGGGGTATCGTAAACCCATGTGACCCCAGCAACAGGGGCAGGCCGACTCCTGCCGATGCTCGTGACTTCCACATCAGCCTGTTCACCATCGTGCCGTGGTTAAAGAAGCACCTGGGCCAGGAGCTAGAGTTCCTGCCTGTGGAAGACTGATGGCTGCCGTATTTTGCCTGTCTCACCGTGCCATCCGCCTGGTTGCTTCAGTGTGTAGCACTCCCTAGTTTGATGAACACTGCTGCATTACAGACCTGCCATGCCATTTGTAGGCCATTCCATTTCCTGTCGCTGATACAATTTTCTGTGACATGTTTGCTTGAGATGTCTATACATGCTGTATTTTGGTTTTGTTCATATTAAAATACATGACTATGCTCACCTTCCAACTGAGTTGTTTTCGCTCTAGGGAGTTGGTCTTCATCATACTGGGATGATTGGTTCAGAAAAGTGTGACGACTGCTTTCAAGTTCACTCCAGACGCTACGCACGCACGCACGCACACTTCCATGTTTCCATTTTACATTTTGGACAAATTATGATACAGGGAGTATGGCTCTGTACTGTGCAGTGAAGCCACTGTCTGCTATGCTGCAGGCAGCGAATAACAAGGGAACACAGACCTTTTACCTGACATCTATCCATGGAAGGAGAAAAGTAGTAGGGGGGG
>OMNS01064236.1:0-10180 GCA_900303225.1 Laemonema laureysi
TGTTGTTGTTATTATTATTATTATTATTATTATTATTATTATTATTAATAATAATAATAATAATAATAATAATAATAATAATAATAATAATAATAACAACAACAACAACAACAACAACAACAACAATAACAACAACAACAATAATAATAATAATAATAATAATAATGATTATTAATAACCAAATAAGTCATGGTAGAGGTGCATAGGACACCAAACAGCAACTAAACACACACATGTGCAAACAACACACTTGTTCATAATAATTGTTACATCATTTCATAAAAACATTGTTTGACTACAAAACAATAGATGCTTCTGGAACATCTGAGAGCCTGCAGTCCATGGAAGACAGCCGGAGGTCTCTACAGAGCAGACAAGAGTCCCTACAGACGGGTCTGACCGACCTTAGGACCGGTCTTCAGGCCCTGGAAACCTCCTGTGTCACCTGTCAACTTCCTGATAGCAGCAACCTGGAGATCAACGCAAATTACAGTCTGGTATGTCAGCTATCCAACAAGATAACAGTCAAACCAGAACCACAATTTAGGGACAGAAGGGTCCTGAAGGAAACAGTAGTTATTGTAATGGTTTCCTCATTTCTAGTTACTACTTGATGAAACCATGTGAGTCTGACTGGATCGTCTGTTGCAGATACCCAGCGTCAGAGACAAGCTGGAGTCCATGCAGCGGAATGACTTCAGCTTTCTTGTGGAACAAGTGAGGAACAGTAATTAATAATTATTCATTAAGATACTGCAGATGTGACTCAATTCACTCATGTCATTCCAATAGTAAAGTTACATATACCATACCCATACACATACCCGAAGACAAGCCCTCATTGGTCAGATGGAAGAGAGGCCTTGGTTGGTCAGAAGGAAGAGAGGCCCTGATTGGTTAGAAGGAAGAGAGGCCCTGGTTAGTCAGAAGGAAGAGAGGCCCTGGTTAGTCAGAAGGAAGAGAGGCCCTGGTTAGTCAGAAGGAAAATAGGCCCTGGTTAGTCAGAAGGAAAATAGGCCCTGGTTAGTCAGAAGGAAGAGAGGCCTTGATTGGTCAGAAGGAAGAAAGGCTCAGATTGGTCAGAAGGAAGAAAGGCTCAGATTGGTCAGAAGGAAGAAAGGCTCGGATTGGTCAGAAGGAAGAGAGGCTCTGATTGATCAGAAGGAATAGAAGTCCTGGTTAGTCAGAAATGAGCCGGGGCTGGTGTCTACAGAGTCTCACAGAGCATTTCAATCACTAGGAGCTGACGGATGGTTACGGCGTTTCTAACAGGCTACACTCAAATGTAATCTTACCTTCAGCATCTTTGAGTAAGAAGTAAATAGGTTTAAGGCAAACATGCAGTGATGTGCGTAGCATCTGCTCTGATTGGCAGGGGAAGTAACCTGCAGTCTAATCACAGTTCAGTGCCAAGACTCCACACCTTTGTTAGTCTCTGAGGTATGACAGACAATACACAATACAAGGCTATACGTCCTTGATTCCTTGATTCCTTACCTGAAGGGTGATACGAGCTGTGAGGATTGGTAACACGTTCATCTCGGATCCAGCGGCCCTACTGTGTTATGTGAGCAGAACTTCTGGGGCGACGTGGCCCAGAACCTAGGGTGGAAACCAAAAACTGCAAGGGGTGGAGTTACACCTTGTTTCCTGTTTCGTAGGGTTAGGGTTAGGGTTAAGGAAGAAGAAGGAGATTTTATTGCTACAGTGTCCAGTGTACACGCTGTTGACTTGAAACCCAGACATTTGTTTCAGTCTACTACTGCTGGCCGAGGTTGTGTTCGCCAACCACACGCCTACACATCCCCGCCTCCAGCAACACGATTGGTCCAAACAAATATGAAGCGAAGACGTGAAGCTCCCCATTCACTCGGATCTGAGCTTGTCTGCCATCATACTTTAGATGTTCATCTAAGGTCCGATCTGTGAGACAGGTTATCTGCACTGGAGCAGGAAACAAAAAGGGAAACAATGTAATGAATGAAAAAGTAGAAAGTAGTGATGTAGTATTGTTGACGCAAGGACTTGTGTGACTGTCAAATCTATCCTGAAAACATGATTCAGTCGTTGCTACCTACCATAGCCTACCAGCTATGGGGTAAAAATCATCATGTGGTAGTTGGTAGTCCAGAGTTTATCGTTGATAAATGAATCAAACCCTTTGGACAGAATACTGCCTACTTTCCCTGAGGAAGAGGAGACTACTCCTCGTCTTCACTTCTGAACACTAAAAAATTATTCAAACTCTGATTGTGTTTTCCTTCAGAGTAATGTTACGTTTCACAGCATTCCACTGTTGTTCTCTGGACAAATGGAGCCCACCATAGCTGGTGAGTTAAAACAATGGCATCGTTGGATATGTTATGTATGTGTTGAACCAACCAGCACCCCTTCGTATGTTAACTTCCTCTGTCTGGATACATGTCTTAAATGTCTGTCTGTGTGACTGTACCTCTGGACGTCTGTCTGACTGTCTGACTGACTGGCTGTCTGTCTCTCTAACTGTCTTCCTGTTTGTCTGACTGCCTCTGTCTGTCTGTCTGCTTTACTTTACTATCTGTCTGTCTGTCTGTCTGTCTGTCTTAATGGTCTTTGTCTGACTGTTTGTCTGTCTGTGATTTGTCCACTAGTCCTGCTGTCAGAGCTGGACTCCACCCAGGTGTTGCTACGGAACAGCAGCCAGGGGTTCCCCTCCCTTCTCTCGCTCCATGAGGCCGTGTTGGAGTTCAGGACCTCTGTCAGGCAGGCTGAAGAGCCCCTGGCCCGCTACGACCACGTCAGGTACATTCAAGTGGTCCTGGGATCCATCCCCCAATGTCTGCAGCCTGTAGCCTATCGGCATCCTTGAGCAAGATGCCCTACCTCCTACCACTGCTCCTTCATTAACTGTGTCTAGTTAATGTATGTCGCAATGCCCTTTGTCCTCACGGTGTCCTTTGGCGCCCTCTGCAGGTGGGCGGTGGCCATTACACTGTGCTTCGTGCTGCTGGTGACGGTGGTTCTGCTTGTGGCTGCCGTGTCCGTGGGGCTGCCCGTGCTCTTCAACCCGACCGTGTACTCACGCTATCCTTACGCACGGCTGGAACGCAGTGCACTCTGGCTGTTCCAGATGTAGGTACCTCTATTGCCACGGTGACCCATGCTGACCCAAATCGTGATGGAAATTATCGTTGTCTATAAATTGAAAAATATGCATATACATACACAGAAATGTACATAGCACATATAATATGCATCATATAACTATACAACTATACATATTTAATTCACATTCACAATATGAAATATTGAGATGTTATGTGTTGTTTCTGTTTGTCTACAGATGTATACTGTTGATCTGTTGTTTCTGTTTGTGTACAGATGTATACTGTTAATCTGTTGTTTCTGTTTGTCTACAGATGTATACTGTTGATCTGCGCATTCTCTTGGCTCTTCATCATCCTGGTCTTCATCACTCTCTTCTTCGGGGGAAATGCACACACCCTGCTGTGCCAGAGTTTCACCAGTGGAGAGGTTTTCACAGTAAGCAGTTGAATGTCAACACATTTTATACTAATTTCATGTTCATTTAAATTCATTTTGAACTGATTTGAGGATGAATCATCACTCATCCAACAAGTAAATGGTGTCATTCACACTCAAACACACACACATACATAACAATGACCTCACTTAACACACGGTTTGACTCGCCAAGTTCTTAGACAAGCAGGAAGACTTGTTCAGCAGTCTGCTTGTCACTCAAGGAAATCACAGCACCCAGATTCATCCCCGGTCCTCCACCATCTACCAGTAAGATCACCCTGACACACCCTTTATACTCTGACTCAGCAGGACTGTCTCTCAGCCAGTTGGACAAGACTTTCCTGTTCATGTCTGGGCGGACGTATTTAACTTATTCAAGTGGATTGTGTTTCAGTGGCTGCCAGAGAGGAGAATCCATGTTCCACAGCATGGAGATGGACCAGACGTTTGACCTGAACGAGTTCCTCGACCCCAGCAAGGTCTTTGCCCTGGCAGATAACTACATATATAATCATCATAATCATATATAAACAAAGCAACATCATGATCACAGGAAGTCTGCCCACTTCCTGAACTGTGTATCATGTGACTGAATCCTGCTTTAGTGTTTGTTATAACATCACACAGCATGTATTTAATTGATCTAAAGCTATACACACAACGTCACTGAGAATATGGTTTTCTCATATTCAGTGTTTATAGCAAGAGAGATTCCCTCTAAAGCAGCTGTACTATCTCTTATTTCTTCCCCATCACCTCCAGTACTTTGCAGGGTTCAACGAGACCATCCGGGCCGTGTCAGTGAACACAGAGAACCTGAAGCTGCTGTCTGACCCTGGCAAACTCCTGGACTACAAAAAGATTGGCTTGGAGAACTACAACTATAGCTCCATGATACTGCTGGTATAACCAACCACTTCCTCTCTATTCCCTTCTCTCTCTTGTGTGTGTGTGTGTGTGTGTGTGTGTGTGTGTGTATCTCTGACATTGGGACACTCTAAAAGCAGAGGTGTCTCTACTGTGTTTTCGTCCTCTTCCTTCGTCCTCTCCTCTCTCAGCTCAGCAGTCCGGTGGTGAAGCAGAACCTCTCCGTGTTCGCCAGCGAGCTGGTCCAGAAGGCGGAGCTTCCTGTGAGTATGTTGGCATGGCAACGCTCAGAGACCACCCTTAAGCAGACGGGTCGGGTGGAGAGCCGGTGAAGTGATGTCACTTCACCACCTCTCTCTCTCTCTCTCTCTCTCCCTCATGTCTCTCTCTCTCTCTCTCTCTCTCTCTCTCTCCCCCTCATCTCTCTCTCTCTCTCTCTCTCTCTCTCTCTCTCCCTCGTGTCTCTCTCTCTGTCTTTCTTTCTCTCGTGTATCTCTCCCTCATGTCTGTCTCTCTGTCTCTCCCATGTCTCTCTATCTCTCTCTCTCTTTCTCTCATGTATCTTTCTCTCTCATGTCTCCCTCTATCTCTCTCGCCCTCTCTCATGTCTCTGTCTCTCTCTCTCTCATGTCTCTCTCTGGTAGGAGAATGTGGGGATCAAACTAAGTCTACAAAGGGAGGCAGAGAACGCTCGTCGCCTGCACAACTTAGTGGATCTCCAGAGAGCTGACGCTGTATGTAAACTATCACATGAGCCCATAGCGTATTCCCCTGTAAAATAGTAACAAGAGACTAGTGTGTGTCTGTGTGTGTGTGTGTACCATGTTTACATCACAAGGCAGTAGAAGCCAGGTACATGTAGCTTATGTGAAGCTCCAGTGTGGATGTAAACATTGGGAGTCAGGGTGTGATGCTCTTCTGTTGCCTTGACAACCGTCTCTCTCCATCCTTCCAGGTCAAGATGAATGGAAGTGTCAAGGCCTTGAAGATCATCAGCCAGTCATACAAGGTGCTCTCTCTCTCTCTCTCTCTCTCTCTCTCGCTCTCTCTTTCTCTATGTCTGTCTCTCATTCTGTCATGTCTACATCTAGCTTCCTCTCTCTCTCTCTCTCTCTCTCTCTCGCTGTTTCTCTCTCATATACTCTCTGTCACATACCCTGTCTCTGCTTCTGTCTGAGTCTCTCTCTCTCTCTCTCTCTCTCTCTGTCTATGTTGCTTGTTATTTTTTGGTGTGTTTGTCCCATAACGAGTGTGTATAACAATCTAACGATCTCTATTCTATCTTCCATCTTGCTTCTTGCACACTTCGCAGGCCAACGTCGACGTGGCGCTGAGCAGCTTCAACCGAACCCAGACTGCGATGGACACCCAGGTTCCACTCATTACCGCCAACGTGAGACCAAACCCCCTCCGTCACCAAGCTCTGCACCTCCTCTTGATTTCCCTGGGGGCTAATCTGCTAGGACTGTTAGCGGTGGTGGTGACGGAGACAGCTCACACTTAATTTATGATCCTCATTACTTCACCCCCCCCCCACTCCGTGCTCCACCCCAGGTTTCCCAGTGCACCCTGGAGACCGGAGAACAGCAGTTACTCCGTTACCTGGACTGGGCCCGACACTCGGTGGGTGAATCAGCCAATCGAGTTGTCGTGACACCGTTGTTCAGATTAGGAGTACAGTCACTTAAAGGTGCTGGCTGTGTGACACAGGGTGACAGGATGGTCCACTGAATATATTGTAAATATTTATGCTTTCGATATATAATCATGTTTTAGCACTGGCCCGATCGGGACCATGAGCTTGACCTGACTTTTTACCAGCCATGGGTCATTGGGGGCAACCCTGTAGTCATTTAGCAGACTACAGCAGGTAGAGCATGTAGGCACTAAGCATCTTGTGACCTCTGGTGACCTCTGTCTGTAGATCCTGGAGGAGGTGATGGAGTGTGGCTGGCTCACCAGGTCTCTGGACAACATGTACACCTCAGTGTGCCTGAACGTGGTCGACCCCTGGGTGAGTGGGTTAGGAAGTGACAGCTTCTTGTCTCACCTCATCTCACCATGTCTTATCTCAATGTTTTGTAACTACCACAGTAAGTTGCTCATTGTGTTCCCTAGTGTGTGTCATGTGACCTCCACGTGTTGTCTCTGCAGAACGGCTTCTGGTTGAGTCTAGGCTGGTGCTGTGCCTTCCTGGTTCCTGCGGTGTTCCTCAGCCTGTACGTGATCAGACGCCTGCCCCCCCACACAGTAGCGCTACCACAAGCCTTCTCAGGCTTCGCTGGGTAAGAGAACTGTCTGTTTTGTAGTTCTTTATCATTCTGTTGTTGGAGTTCATCATGTCCCAGTTTTGCTTATCAACCAAATCACAAAGCCATGTATCAGCACACTTAATAATCATAATAATAATCATAATGTATTCATATACTAAAAGAAGCATGAACATCTCATGATTCTACTAAGGAATTTCTCACATATGGCTTCATCACACAAGTGTAATAAAGGCGCCAAATAGATCAATATAAATAAATATGATTTGTTACATACAGACTAAAGTCAAATGCTACTGCATTACAATGGAGCTGAACAGCGTTTGGATTTGGATACTAGATACTAGATCCTACTGAGTCTCTTTTAAAGAGCAGTCAGGGGCACAAATTGTCATGATTATCAACAGATTTTTTTTAATCAAAGTCTGCCCTGTAACCAAATAATAACCATCATCATCATCATCATCATCATGTTTCTCTTGTTGCAGTAACGATTATCCAGATATGTGGTCCTTGGAGAAGACGCAGTATCCTGAGAAGAAAGGAGATAGCAACAACTCAGAAGACAAATCCAAGCCCAATATATACATGACATTATCTGAACTAGGTGATTTTAATAGTTAAACGTTAGCACTTCAAAGAGGGATTGAGATTGTGTAAGACTGCTGTTTTTCCATCCTGTTTAGTCTTGGCTCCCTCTCTCTCTCTCCCTCCCTGCATTATGGGAATATAATGTGAGATATATCAAATATTATTATGTTAATCAGAGTTACTGGTGTTATATATGATAAACGGGCAATGAAGGATACCCTGTAGTATTTTCAGGTTGGTGTGGTGGTGGGTATGTTACCGTCATGTGTTTCTTTATTCTATATGTGACTAATAAATACCTGATAAACAACAATAAACTGCTGACTACCAATTTATAATCTGTATTTGTTTCTCTGGAAGTAAGGACGGCGCCGCTGGTGTAGTGGTATCATGCAAGATTCCCATTCTTGCGACCCGGGTTCGATTCCCGGGCGGCGCACGTATTTTGTTACATCGCCAATTTTAATCAATTTTATATCAAAGGACACATTTGTGAAGATATATTTGAGAAAACATCTTTGTCGTTGCTAAAGTATTTGTGTCTCTAGTGAATTATCTTATCTTATAATTTAATCAATACAATACATATTACCAAACAAAATATTAATTATTAATATTGTGTCACGTGGGCTTTCCAGACGTGCACAGCAGTGTAGTAAGCATACGCATATTAATTAATACGATTGCAGAACGGGTTCAATTAAGTTCTGGCGGTATGTCGTTCCGGGACTCGATTCCAGCGTCGCGCAGGTTACGCTCCTGACGTACGTTACGCCGCCGACGCTGCTGACGCTGCGTCTCCGCCTTCTTCAACGTCCCATTGTTTGCATCAGACCGAGAGAGGCTGTCTGCGCCGTGTGTGTGTGTGAGAGAAGAAGATTCGGCCTTAGCGATTTCATTAAATTAAATAGAATAACCAGCAGATAGCGCGTGGAAACCGTGGCCTTCTTGAGTTTTTCCGGACAAACCATTTGTATGTTAACGGATTAAGCACCAGGACGTGACCACCGAACCATGATGATGGACGACGACCAGCCTAGAACCTTGTAAGTAGCGAGCGGACCCCGGCTATGTCCTGCAACCTAGTCGGCAACAGGGACTCGGGCTACGTCCTGGAGCCGTGGAGGTAACAAGCGGGACTCCGGCTATGTCCTGGGACGGGACCTGTCGGTTCTGTAACACCGACGTTAAAATCGGTGTCAGCCCGGGTCGGTATCGGGTATAGTACCAGCGACTCATGACCCCGGGTTACGTCCTGGAACAGGATGGAGTACTCTGGTCCAGCAACAAGGACCAGGTTATGTCCTGGAACGGAATGGTTTTCTCTGTGTGTGTATACGGCATACGTTGGCTTATTTTATTCAATAAAAAAACAAACAATAGTGGTGTTATTCCGGCGCACGGTTACCATTAAAGCACATTTCATCCCGGATCGCGGCGTGTGGGGACCGTAACGGAGTGTGTTCCCGCTGTGTGTGTGTGGGCCGGGTAAATACACGGGCCCCGCACAGCCTGCTCAAAATGAAACCGGAGCGCTAGCGTTAGCTTCGGCGCTAATGCTAACGCTAGCTCCGATGAAAAGCGGCGGAGGCCCCGATGCTAAAACAATGTGTCACTTATCGTTGGCGGAACGCGTTACAAAAACGCACGCGTTGCCTACGCGTGTCCCCCCCCCTGCTCCGGGCGGGACTGAACCGCGGCAGGTCGGATGGGGTTGTTGTGATTTTTACAGGCTAGCCTGGTTAGCTTAGCCTAGCCTAGCTTCGGGGCCCATGTGAAGCCCGTGTCTCCCCCGGCGGGCTACATGACAGACCAGCCACGTCAACGCGCTGCCAGACACAAGAGAACCACGGCGGCAGCTCGGCGTCTTTATGTCCGACTATGTGCGTTCTCTGAAGCGAGTCTGTGACTACAGCGGTCCAAACCCTGTGTGTTAGTTTTACTTTGCGATGCATTTGTTGTGTTCTGAGCCAAAGTCCGAGGTTGGAGCTAGCCGTGGTTAACTAGCCTTTGTTTGCTCGCCACTTCCTGTTTCACAAAGACTGCATCTGAATTGTCCCCCTCTGGTGCAGGTATGTGGGGAACCTGTGCAGGGATGTCACCGAACCCCTCATTCTAGAGCTCTTCCAGCAGATCGGCCCATGCAAGAGCTGTAAAATGATTATTGACGTGAGTGTTTTCCTACTTGAAGTAGGCCTACAGTGTACACAAGCATTGTGATCACAACCCTTTGACAGAAATGTGCACTACTGATACAAAGATACGAGAACACATTGGAGTTAGGAGTGATGCATCTCTGTAACGTGGAGCCTAATGTGTTTTGGTTAATTGTTTGAAATATGGGAATGTATTATAATTATTATACAGATGTGTAGGCTATTGTTTATGTCCTTCACCATATGTCCTGTATGCATGTTTACACACAACTGGAGCACGTTGGCTCGTTTCTCATCCATTGCACTTGCGATTAAAAGTTAATGTTTTTCCCCCGGGCAGACGGCCGGGAACGACCCATACTGTTTCATCGAGTTCTACGACCACAGGCATGCCGCTGCCTCGCTGGCGGCCATGAACGGACGTAAAATAATGGGTAAGGTAAGCTATCGGACCTGCCGGGTGAGTGGGGAAAGTGGTTTCACGCAGTGTGCCTTCAGTTTATGCGGACGTTTTGTTATTGGCTTCAGCTCTACAGGTGTGCTTAGTCGCAACACCAGAGACCCCTTAAATGTTAGCACCTCAGTGTTCCGAATATCCATGATATTCGGCACCTTGTAACAAACAAGTTGAGCTACATTTGGTGCTAACACACCCAACGCTCTGACCGACCACCTATCCATGGCATGTTAGCCTATTGCTGGTAGTAGACGACTGTTGCTGGTATTAGTGGAAGGCACTACTGTTGGACGGTTCACATGACATGTTACCCC
>OMNS01064557.1:0-10000 GCA_900303225.1 Laemonema laureysi
AAATAAGTGTGTTGGATTCATTTGAACACTTCCAGGACCCTGAGTTTGAAACCATATTATGAAAAGAATGTGTATTTTTCAATAGTTTTTTTTCTCTCTCTCTCTCTCTCTCTCTATTTAGTATTCATGAAATATACTTCAATGATACAGCTTGTAATCACTGGGTTTGGTACATACATTTCTCGGAGAGATCTGCATATCATCACATTATAATCCTAACATTGCATTAATACACAAACACATTTAGCAGTGTAAATAATATTGTTTAGCAATAACATATGAGATGTGTGATTCTTAACAAGAGTGCAAGAGCATGTTCATCTTCCCATAAGGGTGTAATTGATTGTTACAGAAACAAACCATTCATCTTCATGAGGCCATAATGAATCGCTGACAATATAGGAGGCCACCATCAAACCCACATTAACTTTTGCTCCACATTAATGCAGACTCAGAAGGAAAAAAAACCCGGAAAGCAAAACAAAATTCCAATAGCGAATCATTCATTCAGATTTTTTATTAATATACCAATAAATATGCAAGGCAGTGCTGTTTAACGCTTCACCTCTGAACACCAGCACCTTCAATCTTTGGCAAAAACAGCAAGACGCCAGACTTTGACCCGCGCGTCACCTCGGGCCGCTCAAAGCCCCGATTATCTGTGCACTTTTCCGGTTTTGCCATTTCTTTTCCTCCCGGAGAGAACAATGGAGAGATGCTCCCCCGAATCCCCCAGGTATGAGGAATTAGGTCATGTTATAGAGGAAAATGAAAGGATTCTGTTTCTTTTTTGTACAATGCGGTAATGTATGCAGGGTTCCAGCCCTCCCTCCCTCTCTCCCTCTCTCTCTCCCTCTCTCTCTCTCTCTCTCTCTCTCTCTCTTAGGTGTTCTATTGGGTGATTGTGTGTGTGTCCCCCCCCCAACCCTCCTCTCTCCATTTCCTTGAAACAAATCAGGCCTGGGGAGTGTATTTTTGGCAATAGCTGTGATGTGGTTAATTAGTCTGGAGGAACAATGCTCTGCCACATTGTGAGTCGTGTTCTTGTCTCTAAAGGTAATACTGTACATCCATGGAAGATTAATATGAAAAAGTACAACCGTTGTACAACACTGCAAATCACAACATTGTTTGTACCCTTTATGTATATATGTATATGTGTGTATATATACTATATGTGTATATATATTGTATTTGATGTTAAACCAAAAATACTACACTATATTACACTACATAAAAAAAATATATCCTGTGTATGACCACATAGTTGTTGAAAGTTCAAAATGTGTCTTAATCGTCAAACGCAATATCAGAAACAAACGTGTCTAAAGTGTATATTATTATAGCAAGAAACATTTTTTACCAAGTAAATTAAAAAAAAACCTACATAGATGTTAAAATAAAAACAAAATAACAACCATGGCACAAAAGTTTTATTCCAATATTACAATTGTATATTTTGAATGTCAATTCATGCAGACTCGTATATATGTAACTTGGTGCCCTCTATATGAGGATACATTTTGATATTCTGTCCGCGTGTTCGCGATAGACAGAGGAATAAGATGACAAATGTTAATTCCCTCGTATCAAAATGTCAATTCAAGGTCAGAGCGTCCTTCTAAATGATGCGTCAGTGATACAGTGTCTCCCATAACCTTTGTAATGGTTGGCCAGGCCCTCGGGGGGGAAACTGACAAGGCATACATTATACCCCAAACTAAAGCTACATCTTCACGTCCGTAGACATGCTGTGTGTGTCTGGCGTTATGCTGCAACTGAAACAAAGTGGAATGTTTGGACAGAAACTATTTCATGTTTTTGAAATTGTGTTCCTTCAACAGGCTTTGGTCAACTTTTTCGCCTTTCATACACACAGCGGCCGACAAATATGTTGTAACTTCTGAATGAGAGCTGCGTCTGTTTGCAACTGGCCGCGGGACAGGTCTGATGCTAATAGGACTGACCTGTCCTGTGGTCGACGTAGGTGCTGTCCCGCGGTCTCGGGTAAATGACGATGGCCGCCAGTGCTGCATAGTGCTGCATAGAGTCAGCTGTGGCAGGCAGGTTCAATGCATAGTTACAGGGAACAGAGAAGACGAAGGAAGGAAGAAGAAAAAAAAAAAAACCCTTGCATCAGCATGTTGCTGACTGGGCCAAAATAAGAATCCCATCAACTACAAAGCTGTCTAGCGTGACTTATACTAATAAACACATGCAAAAACACGCACACACACACACACACACACACATGCATGCACGTGCACACACACACACACACACACACACACACACACACACACGTTTGAGGAAAATATGTGCCTGTATTTTCCTAAAACGCATTATGCAATGAGGAGTAAAAAATGACACAAAGGAGCGCAGTGCATAAGTGAGGAAGGATTAACGTGCGAGGATATTCTGACACCCGTCAAACACTTTGTGACCAGCGGACTAGTAAAGCTTCTCAATGAAATGAAATCTAGGCCAGGGACGGGTTTATTTGTCTAACGGTGTGTGTTAACCGTTTGAGACCGAAGGCCACTTCAGATTTACGCCGACTCCTCCAATCGATGTGCGGGAAAAGTCTCCGTTGGAGTGCGGTTGATTTTGCAGTCGTGCGCTATCACAGAACATCTTAGCGGTGTGTATCGCTCCCATCCCTCCTGCCCACTCAACCCACTAAGGTGAACAAAGTGGCTTTGGTGTAGCGAAAGAAGGGTTTGTTTTTTGTTTTTTTCTGTTTGCTGCAGCTGGTTCCGATCTGATCCGTTCAAAAGAGGCCAGTTAAAGATGAGCCACAACTCATGATACTATGGTGTATGGATAATACATGATTTATGGTGTATAATGCAATATTTCATATCTGATTAATACATCAATACATTACAAATATTAATTCATGAACAATATGTGAAATATTATGTAAAAATGCATCGATGATTCCAACATCTGTTGAGTGAGAGAAACCAGAAAACGGTCATAATTCTTCAAGCACAAAAATAAATCAAAAAAGCCCTCAAAGAGAGTGAAGACAAAAGAGGGAAAGGCTTCCACAACTGGGTGATTTGTTGTAAGTGCTGAGGACTAGATGTGCTCTCGCAGTTTTGCATTTGTCAAGACTGAGTTTTTATCTCGTATCTCGTATTTTGTCCCGTTCACATGTGTGAGACACTGCCAAAGTGGGACATTTTTTTTGTTGTTGTTTGGTTTATCAAACGAATGTTTTTCACATTCTCACTTCTTTTTTTTTCAATTGTAGTTTTCCATTTTCAGGTCCATTGTTTTACTTAAATTACAGTTGGGCATTGGGAGTGATTGTGTGGAATAAACATATTCCCTGTGCTGGAGGGATATCCGTGGGGGGGGACAGAGGAAGGATGTTTTCTTAGTTAATACATCACTAGCAGGAATCCTGGAGGTCCTGTGGACCTCTTGTAAATCATCATTTCCATCTCGGTGATGGATGGGCTTTGGCGGCGCTCACACACAGTTAAGCTCTGTTACAGAGGGAGTCACCGGCTCTTTGGAAATGTAATGGGCCACAGCCCCCCCGTCATTCCTGCATCCCCAGTGCATAGCAAGTTCACATTGTTTTGTAAATCCATGTAAATCAAAGCAGGGTGTTGTGTCATAGGTGTGGAGTAGCTGGAATTTGAGGGATTGTGTTTTTTGCTATATATTTGATATATATATATATAAACACGTTATAAATAGTTTGTAAATCAACAACTCACACAGAAATTATCTCACGAACCATTTTCTCATTAGCTTATTAATATTTTAGAACTGAGTATGAATTGCTTCCTAATGAGTATTCACATAGGAACAATGCTTTATAAATGCTGAATTCACTATGGATTCACTACTACTACTTTATTAATGCATCAAAGTTGCAGTTATTCTAAAGTGCTACCAAAGGTTTTTTGAAGTAGTTTAACTTGTGGTTAATTGACAGTGTATTCAGGTTTTTTAATGGGTTATACTTAATGAGTATACTATTTACTGGTATAACTCCTGAATTGTGTAAATTAAATCTGTATGGGTTAAAGAAGTAATGTAGATTCTGACTTTCTGTCAGTAAGGAATCTATGCTAATTGTTTAAGAATGTAATTGGGTTAAGTAAGAATATAACTAATACAACCCTAACTAATAAGGCTAGGTGCCTTATGGAAAGGTATGAGAACGGGATAATGATTTAAATTGGTAGATTAACACAAACACATGCATGCGTGCGCACGCACACACACACACACACACTCGTGCGCGCCAGAGAAGAGCTTGTGTTCATTGGGGTTCTTCAACATTTCACAAGTGTGTTCCTTTAATTCTGCTATAATAACAATTTAAGACTCTGTGGTCTGTGCCGTCTGTTTTAATTAAAGCTCAGTGTTAACGTCAAAGTAGGATAAACTTTAAAATTTACGGCCAAAATCTTAAAAGGAAAATCTTCAAGAACCCCATTCTATCATTCAGCAGGCGGTACTATGGCCTATTTCTATACCGTCTAGATACCATTACGGAGAGATAGTGAATAGTAATTCTACAAACTAGGGTGGGGGGAATAAAATTTCTATTAGCTCTAATTACTTCTCCCATTTATCCTTGGGAATGACATGAAGATTAATGAAGCTCTCCACTATTTTAAGCAAGGTTATTTAAATGAGTCATTTTGCTGTCCTCCTATCTCCACATTAATCTTCGCACAAGACGGCGATGTTTCAGATTCATTTTATACTTTTTTCTCCTTGTTAAGAATTCTATGCGCTATCCTTTTAACATGGAGGCGAGAAGAAAGTGACTTAAATTGAAATGGCCATTCCTGACAGACTATGTAAATATATGTTGATGTCGGACAGAAGCCAATGATCGCTTCCAAAATATTAAAATCAGCCAGTCCATTTCATTTATGTTTTTGAAAAATGTTTTCCGCCATGGTGTAAACAAATCACATCAACTTAAAAGAAAAAAATAAATAAAATATGCTCCATATGTTGGTTTCTCCTTTGTCTGTTTTACAGTGATGGGAATGTAACATGAGGAGGCAGTAAACAAGCAAGATTTAGTTTGCCTTATACATCATTTGCATAATACATCGCCATGTATAATTCATTAACACAGTCACAATTTACAGTGTGTTCAATAGTTGAGGCCCAGCTGAAAGCAATAAAGAAAACGTAAGTGACATGTGGGAATTATTTATACATCTGAGTGCTGAATGATCATAAACTCAGACTTAGTAAAAATAGAATAAAGGTATGCTATTGTGAGAGTCAATATGAGGAGAATGAGTCAAACCCTTTATTTCCTCCCTCTCTCTCTCTCTCTCTCTCTCTCTCTCTCTCTCTCTCCCTCTCTCTCTCTCTCCCTCGCTCTCTCTCTCTCTCACACACACACACACACACACACACTCCATCATTCTGTCTCTCTGTACTCGTCGTTCGGTCTCTCTCACCCCTCCCATCTTTACTTTCCATCGTCTCCTTTCACTTTTTCACTTTTTGACTCCGCTGTTTCCCTGTTCAACTCACTCTGGGTGCCTAGGTCATTCATCGGCTTCCTCATATTTGTTCCCGGGGAACAATCTACTACAAAACAACCAGTGTGTTGTTTTGGGATTTGAATGGCTGAGTGGAGCAGAAGCACAGACTGTGCCCTCCTACACCATCATATTGCCACGTTAGATCGCAAATGCATGCGGCCTGTTGGCCAGTGGCCCTGCGTCCCCTCGACCCTGTGACGCTGCAGAGCAGCAACCGATGACGAATGGTTGTTCTACCAAGCGAGTGTAGTTGTTTAAGTACACATGTGTTACCACAGTGTGTACTGCGCCTCCTTCGTAGAGCTACATCACTTTATGTGTGCTCCGAATGCTCAAATGTTCTGCTCAAACAATACAGCTACAAAGTGCAACAACGCAGCGAGACAATCTCTACTGCACTAAAGCATTCACTGTTGACCAATTGTACATTCATAAAATGGCGTTCTATGGCTTTGGTCATGGGAAACTGCATTTCGGCTGTATTGTTTGATTTGCGTGTGAGTGTTTGTGTTTACTTCCTCTGCCTCACCGTCTCTGAACACAACTGTTAACACAGATAAACAAATATATATATGCCTGAAAGATGAATAATCTGAGCATGCGGATTTGTTCTGTGGACAAAAAGAACTGGATGGCTCAACCTGGATTCAGCTCAGGTCCGCTGAGTTAAAGCCACTTTGGGTGGAAGGCTGTGACATGAGCTGTTGTACATGATTTCAGAAAAATTGAACATCATTGGTTCCAACCCATATTAAACCCAAATTGAGCTGGAGTCCATGATAGTATTGTATAACAAAAGCTTGTTAATTCCAGCAGGATTTTGAGATTTAATAACACAATGGATATCTGGCAAGCTATTGAACTGAATGAGCTTCAGTTTATATGAGTGGAAGAAGAGATACGATGCCATGTAAATAGCACGGTAAACTACGTTAGAAGAATGTGTGCAAAGTTTCGACTTACTTCCTTCCTTTAATTGAAAAGGCATTTTTTTCCAAGATTGGAAAAGAGATTGGAACTCAAATATGTGTTTACTGTGGAAAGTTGCTTTTCTATTACATTTTACTCTCCAATTTTGGGAAATCAAGAATGGATTCCAATGACTTTTAGCATGGTAAACAGTGTGTATTACGAATAATTTACATAGTAAAACACTAGATTTAGTTATCTAAAAAGATGTCATAAATCATCATTATGAAAATGTCACTATGAAAAGGCTAATTTCCTACTTATACCACTTAAAACCAGTATTTGGTATTTAGTGTGTAATGATGAGTTCCTGCTACCAGGGAATCACTCTGTCATAACCCCTTAATATCTGAAGAGTAGAATGTGCCCAGTGCTGCATTCCTCTACTAATAAGAGGTTTTCACATTAATGTCCTGTTGGCATTTGCCCACCTTGGAGATTTTTCTTTCTTGGCCACTGGTGGTGCAGTCAAACTACAGATTAAATGATGGCCAGTGAAGCACATCCTCCCTGTCAGTATGGAAGTAAGAAAGTATTGTAAGAACTGTATGTGCTGTTAAAAAAAAAAAAAAAGGAATCATGACACAAATTGATTACTAATTAAATATTGATTAAAACGCAATGTTTTCCTGTAAGTGAAAATGTTTTAATTAAAATCGAAATCATAACACACGCATCCAAATGACGAAGGTTTTCTAATCAATGGTGTAACTAACAACACAATCTGTTTGCTAATCTCATTATGTTATGAGAGCTCACTCAACTGCTCCTTACTTAATAAGGCATTCTCTTTTCTCATTTTCTCCAATTCAGCAGCTATTTGTCTGTATATGTTTAAGTGTACTCATATAAAAAAAAAATGAATACATGTCTCTGCCCACACATGCAGTGGAGCCTGGTGCGGAGGTTGGAGGAATGTTTTGTTTGCTCGGCTTTCCCCAGGCTGTGCACAGTGCAATGGCAGTCCCTTGATTTGATCAAAGTATTTTATTGGTATTGTAAAATATGTACATTTCCTATACCTGTGAAGTTGACCAAGGCCATAGTCAATTCCTCCTTGCTGTTGCTTTTGAAGATGATAGCAGTTATTGAATGACAGCTCATTCTGTTGGTCAGACAACATAATGTCCACTGATAGTTCAATCGTGAGTGACTGCAGCTCAAATGTAGAGAAACTTGGATTGGAACGTGGAACTTGGATGGACTTGTGATTGGTTACTTGTGCGTACGTGCTGAGCATGCAGACAATGGCGATTTCCAGGGACAAGCTTATTTTGTAGGCTTTGACCATAGTCTGAGCTTGCGAAATTAAATGCAATACAAACAAATAAATTATATTTTTCAATTATATAAAAAAAATGTTGTGTCAGCTATTGACTTATTTTAATATATTTTCTTATTAAAAAGATCACCGCTTTTGTGTTCTTATGTAGATGAGGACATTTTCATTTCTCATGGGAAAGGCGAGAAAGGCAATGCCAAAAAAAATAGCAAACAATATAGCATGACACTAGATGATGAATGGTCCATAATGGAAGAAAAATAATTATAATAATAATCAGTGATGTGGAAGTTACTTTCAAAATGTAATATATTGCTCATTACTAATTTCTCCCATTTGAAAGTAATACGTTAAATTACAGTATTACTGTAAGAATCCGTATGTGTTCTTCTTCGAGGAGGACTTTTCAAGACAAAACAAATATAATCGCAAAAGGACATCCAACTATAGATCTGGATATTACAACAACTGTTCTTCTTTCTTCATAAAGCCTGGTCTGCACTAATATATTTTTATTATCCAATACTTTTGTTAACTTTGTAATACTTTGTAACACTAAAACAATTTTGAGAACTTTCATCATCACTATTAATCTTAGAGA
Organism: Laemonema laureysi; assembly: GCA_900303225.1. Classification (NCBI taxonomy): domain Eukaryota; kingdom Metazoa; phylum Chordata; class Actinopteri; order Gadiformes; family Moridae; genus Laemonema; species Laemonema laureysi. The sequence continues at coordinate 8,393 of OMNS01064557.1, forward strand.
CTAATGTGTATTGTCAAGTGTAGTAATATAGTGTAGTAATATAGTAATTCTAGTAAGTTCAAACCATTGCAGAGGATAACTCTCCTGAGGATACAAAAATGGTATCAATGTTTTTGACTGACTTGGGGGTGAGTGCTACGTTGGCTTACCTTGTTTTTACCAGTAGTTTCAACAGGGATTTTGCCAAGATTTCTAAAAGTGGCAGAATCCAATGTTGACAGAGGTGGCACATCGACAGTAGGCGTACTCCGAGTCTTTGTACTTCTCGGGGTTCTAGTAAGATAGTCTTTCCGATCCCAGTTGATGACCCAGAGAAATGAAACCTAGCTAGCAGCAGCTCGCTTGCGTGGATGTCGTTGGCCTTTCTCTTGCTAGCATCAGTGGTGTCATCGTCTAGCTTTGTGTTTGGATGCATCAAGTTGAGGTGTTTCTTAAGGTTAGCAGTACTGTTTCTCGCTGTTGACAGATGTTTCTGCTTCCCTACACACAACGTGCATCTTACAATACGATTCTTCCCCCTTTCTTCAATGAATGCGACCAAATGCTTGTACTTCCATTTGGAAAATGTTTCACCGGACTTTTTCGAACAGCATTTCGAGCGGATGGTAACACGTTACCTGACATAATAATGCGTTACCTGACATAATAACTTAATAATATTATCAAAAATAAATGAGTAATTTGTTATATTACCACTGTATATTACTACATATATTCTTACTGATAGTTACTGTAAGTTACTGATAAAGGTTACTGGGTGGCAGTCCTAAGTAAAATTTGAATGGATTTGACTAAGCTGTGAACTGTGACAATATTTTTTGTATACATTATTTTGTACTTTATAGTAGCCTATATTTTGGTTAGTTCTAAGTGTCTAAGTGGCCTCTGAGATGACAATACACCTCAATAACATTTCCTTAGCTGCATTAACTGTACAAAGCTGATTAGGACAAACAGATTATGGGGTTTACTGTAATCTGCACATAAAGTATTTTATTCCCTCTTTATTTTCCACATAATCCCCACAATCCCATTTCATTTGATTGGCCCAGGCATTATTCTGTATTTTCAAATTGAATTGTCTTACTCTAATGCAGCACAATATATTTATCCCATTTCAATTCATGATGTCACCATATAAATACCAATGAGTCAAACAACTCAATTTACTGATACGGGTTCAAACCATATTCTGTCCAAATTGTAAAATTTGGTTTGATTAAACAGCATAATTATATTCCATTAGGCAATTACTCAGACAACATAATTTGCCACGGCAGATCTGGCAATGGTAAGTGTGTCTTTCCCCATATCTTCCTGAATTCCAGCTGCTGACAGACTTAACGTTTTTTTTTATTCCATCGACATATATTTAATATCCGTTCAGAAAATGACTTCAGTGGTATTCAAGGTTTGAAAAAAAAAATAGAAAAAGCCCACCAAACGGGTATATTATTTTTTATATTTTTTGGTTAATTGGATAATTGAACTCATTCAACTTGATCTTAATTAAGACAAGGTATGTTGATATGCAAGTCCTTAATAAAATAATGCTGCTTTACTCTTTGGAAACTTCATCCACAATGTGGAACTTTAAGTTAATATGAA